>SJYX01017783.1:315503-344735 GCA_006410675.1 Oreotragus oreotragus
GACGTTCACCCTTGCCATCTCTTGTTTGACCACTTCCAATTTGCCTTGATTCATGGACCTGACATTCCAGGTTCCTATGCAATATTGTTCTTTACAGCATCGGATCTTGCTTCTATCACCAGTCACATGCACAACTGGGTATTGTTTTTGCTTTGGCTCCATCCCTTCATTCTTTCTGGAGTTATTTCTCCACTGATCTCCAGTAGCATATTGGGCACCTAACGACCTGGGGAGATTCTCTTTTGATATCCTATCATTTTGCCTTTTCATACTGTTCATGGGGTTCTCAAGGCAAGAATACTGAAGTGGCTTGCCATTCCCTTCTCCAGTGGACCAGGTTCTGTCAGACCTCTCCACCATGACCCGCCCGCCTTGGGTTGCCCTGCAGGCATGGCTTGGTTTCATTGAGTTAGACAAGGCCCTGGTCCTAGTGTGATTAGATTGACTAGTTTTCTGCAAGTATGGTTTCTGTGTGTCTGCCCTCTGATGCTCTTTTGCAACACCTACCATCTTACTTGGGTTTCTCTTACCTTGGGCGTGGGTTGTCTCTTCACGGCTGCTCCTTACCTTGGACGAGGGGTATCTCCTTACCACCGCAGTTCCTGACCTTCAATGTGGGACAGCTCCTCTAGGCCAGATAATTTTTATCAGAAAATTCAGATTTTAAGACATAGCTAATTCAAACACTATATAAATCATCCCTAAACATAGACAGGAAAGCTACCTGATAGGTGTAATGAGACTAACATGATCCTAATATCAAAACATGATAGGCAGCTATCATGCCTAATATCAAAACAGGCAGCTGTGTATCAATGTCTCAGGGGACATGTGGCAGTGCCTAATGGCATTTTTAGTTGTTACAACTCGAGCGAGGGGTTCCTACTGACATCTAGTGGGCAGAGTCCAGGGATGCTGTAAACATTCTACAGAATAACAGAGAACCCACAACAAAGAATTATCTGACCCAAAATGTCAGTAGTTCCAAGGTTAAGAAACCTTACTACGTATAGACCACTTAGGATCATAGATGAAAGGCCACATATGATCACAGACTAAAAAACCCAAAGACTCTAGTTCAGTAGTGTACAGTATTAAAAAATAATAATTTTATAATTTACCAAGACCAGGGTTTATCTCATTTTTAATGTTAGAAAGTCTATATATCCATCATACCAGATAAGGAAAACTATATAATCTCAGTTCAGTTCAGTCGCTCAGTCGTGTCCAACTCTTTGCGACCCCATGAATGGCAGGCAGCACGCCAGGCCTCCCTGTCCATCACCATCTCCCGGAGTTCACTCAGACTCACGTCCATCGAGTTGGTGATGCCATCCAGCTATCTCATCCTCTGTCATCCCCTCTTCCTCCTGCCCCCAGTCCCTCCCAGCATCAGAGTCTTTTCCAATGAGTCAACTCTTTGCATGAGGTGGCCAAAGTACTGGAGTTTCAGCTTTAGCATCATTCCTTCCAAAGAACACCGAGGCCTGATCTCCTTTAGAATGGACTGGTTGGATCTCCTTGCAGTCCAAGGCTTCTCTCAAGAGTCTTCTCCAACACCACAGTTCAAGAGCATCAATTCTTCGGCACTCAGCTTTCTTCATAGTCCAACTCTCGTATCCATACATGACCACTGGAAAAAGCATAGCCTTGACTAGATAGACCTTTATTGGCAAAGTAATGTCTCTGCTTTTCAGTATGCTATCTAGGTTGGGCATAGCTTTTCTTCCAAGGAGTAAGCGTCTTTTAATTTCATGGCTGCAGTCACCATCTGCAGTGATTTTGGAGCCAAAAAAATAAAGTCTGACACTGTTTCCACTGTTTCCCCATCTATTTCCCATGAAGTGATGGGGCCAGATGCCATGATCTTCATTTTCTGAATGTTGAGTTTTAAGCCAACTTTTTCACTCTCCTCTTTCACTTTCATCAAGAGGCTTTTGAGTTCCTCTTCACTTTCTGCCATAAGGGTGGTGTCATCTGCATATCTGAGGTTATTGATATTCCTCCCGGCAATCTTGATTGTAGCTTGTGCTTCCTCCAGCCCAGCGTTTCTCATGATGTGCTCTGCATGTAAGTTAAATAAGCAGTGTGACAATATACAGCCTTGACATACTCCTTTTTCTATTTGGAACCAGTCTGTTGTTCCATGTCCAGTCCTAACTGTTGCTTCCTGACCTGCATATAGGTTTTTCAAGAGGCAGGTCAGGTGGTCTGGTATTCCCATCTCAGTAAATCCTAAGTAGGCATTTGATAAAATTCCATGCTATAAAAATAGTCTTAAAAACCCAGAGTAGAACGATCCTTACTAACTATGAATATTCAGAAGAAAAAAAAGTTATTTCAAACCAGCAGTCAATATTTAACTTTGAAACATTAGAGTAATTCTCATTAAAAGCAAAATATTATTTACTCAGTTTTATAGTACTAGTGACGGTAATAATTTACTTTTAAGATAAATATATAATGTATATTTATTCTGTATAATTATTTAAAAATAAATCATCTTTAAATTAATGAAACATTAATAACATTATTATGGAAACTCAGTCATCAAAGTAATTTCTTATATAAAAGAGAAATAAGATATACAACTGTTAGAAAAGAGGAGGTAAAACCTTTATGATCTGCAGACCATCTGTCTATTAGAAAAGCCAAAGTGAAAGTGGTAGTCACTCAGTCGTGTCCGACTCTTTGTGACCCCATGGACTGTGCCCTCCAGACTTCTCTGTCCCTGGGACTCTCCAGGCAAGAATACTGGAGTGGGTTGCCATTCCCTTCTCCTAGAGGTCTTCCTGACCCAGGGATTGAACCCTGGCCTCCTGCACTGCAGGCAGAATCTTTACCATCTGAGCCACCAGAGAGGCTCAGAAAATCCAAGGTAAAAAATGAATAAATTTTAATTTTGAAAATGCAAAGTGATTCATTAGAGATCAAATGAAATTTCCTGATGCCAATAATAACCATATCCAAACTACAGTAGCAAAAACATTCATCATTTCAACAAAAATGTATATGAAGTAACCCTGAAAGAAGTATGGGTGACTCTCATTACCAAAATTGTAAAATTTTACTGAATGAATCAGAACACATGGGAAAACATAGCATGTTTCCATAAAGTCTAAATATCATAAAAGTGTCAGTTCCCTCAGATTATTTTGTAGATATCATGTAATACTTATCAAATACTCAACAAGGTTTTCCAGGGGTAGAACTTTAAACAGTACTTAGCCTCATAAAACATACATACATAAATTGTTAAGAGATAGTTTTTTAAAGAGGGTAAAATCATGGCTCTAATATGGATATAAAATAAACATATCAAATATTTTATATAGCTCATTAATTTAATGAGGGAACCAATATGATATTATCAATTCAAAGGAGAATTATAAGTACCACACATAGGCAGGCAGGTGAGTGTTGAAATGAATTTGCAAATAGGTGTAAAATAGGTCAATAATCAGTTGAATTACACTGAACACAGCCAATATGCATTTCTGTGGACAAATACGCATTATTTTCAGTTTTCTACAACTTACAGAGTTATAGACTAACTCAAAGGCAATGGGAAATGACCCAGAAGGCTAACTGGATACTTGGTAATCCTTTTCTTTCTTCTTCCTTTCCCTTTTTGTTGGTCTGCCCATTTCAGAATCTTTCACAATGTTTTTTTTGGCAACAAATGCAAACTAAAACAATCCTTACGTTGTCTCAAGTTGCAAGGAATTTTTAAAATGTTAAAGTCTACTGTTGCTTTTTATGATATTAAAAAATTGAAATCAACCTGAAAGGCCATCAAATAAGTAAATGGTTAAATAAATTACAGCACATTCATGTTCTAAAACACAATGCAATCCTTTAAACTTGTGTTTTCAGAGAATATTTAATAACATGGGAAATGCTAACAATATTGAGTGAAAAAAGCAGACTAAAAACTATGTAGTGAATTTGGTCTTAATTTTAAGAAAAAAAGTGTATACAGTGAAAAAACTGGCCAGGGAAAAATATACAAAAACAGCAGGTGTTTCCATGAAGCAGAATTATGGGATATTTTACTTTCTTCTGTTTTTACCTGTTCCTTTCTTCTCACCTTTTATTGCATCCTCTCCTCCCTTAACACATTCTTTCTTTGAAGATACTTTTATTTGCCAAATCTTCTGATACAGAGCAAATAGATATTATTAATTCATATGGCAGTGAGCCAGGTGGAGGAAAGACATCTATTACTGATTCTTCTACCACAGGGCTTGAGATAGCCCTGGAGTAGAAAGAACCCTCTTCTGCTTTTCTGACTGGAGACAGGGTGAGTCCTTAAAATCCTACCCTTTAGTGAAATCCCAGGTGTCCACCATGGGCTTAGGGTCAGCCAGCTTCCTGCTATATCATTATTGTTTACTCGGGCCAGGACTGGTGAAGTTCTCCAGCAGTGTCTTCATATGTGTGAAAAGAATGTGTCTTCTTCCTTCTACAGAACCTAAAGGAGCTGCTGGTGGTGGTGGCGGAGGTGGCGGCTATGGCGGAGGTGGCGGAGGAGGTGGGGGAGGTTTTGGAGGAGGTGGACCACCCGGTTTGGGAGGACTGTTCCAGGCTGGAATGCCGAAGCTGAGATCCACAGCCAACAGGGAGAATGGTAAAGAGCATTTCCTTCCCTTAGTAACCAAAGACAAGGCACAATCTGGCGGTTTGAGATTTGGCATCCCCTCTAAGGCACTATGCCCTTTAAAACGTTTGAGATTGCTTGAAATGCTAACACCGTTTTATAAGAGGGACTCTATTTTGCATCGTTTTTTTTCTTTTTAGGATCAGACAGCTCCGTTGAGCTGTTAAATATCTGCCCAGTGTCCTTGGGGAAACTTGTACTTTTTTGTACCTTTCTAAAGGGTGAGCTAGATTGGAAAGAAAAGGAAGGGGCAAATGAGAGCCACCCCTGGAAACTCTGTCTGGTGACATGGCAGATTCAGCTCTCTTTGTGAGGTAGTCTGACCTAGCTCTAGTGGAGTAAATACTTGTGAGTCTCTTTTCAAACACACAGTGGAGCATGTCATATGGAATATAATTACATATCTCACACAAAATCTAAAAAGGCATTTTGCCTGGCAGACATTTGCCATTTCAGGGCCAGCGATTCTAGTATTCCCTGCAGGAAGCCATGGAAATGGGTCCTATAGGAATGTCTATGAACAGAATGGCAGAAAGAAAAGTTGAACCTGGTCATGCCTAAATTAAAAACCTTACAGAGTGCGTGAGGCTCTTCCCTGATTGTGACAGAAACTCAAGAAAGTTTTCCATGAAATTTTATTTTTTAATGTTTACTGTGCTAGAAGAATTTTATTTTTAATTCTATGGTCTTTTAAAATGTCACTGGGAAATTCTCACATGCACATGAAGATAAAGGCACTGAATCCTCAGAGTTAGCTGACTGTTTTAGTTTTGGATTGTCAAAATCTAGAGGGAGACTCACTAATATAAGAGATTTTATCTTGCTAGGCCTGCATTTAAAATTTGTATATTTAAAACCTACTGAAAGGTCTTGAGGCAGCAGACATATGCATACGTTCAGTACTCTAATAGTAAGTGAGGAAATTTGGGCAAGAGACAACTGGAAGTAAAATAATTAAATGAAGGTGGAATTGAAGTTAGTGCACAAAATGGTGTGCCGGAAGTATATACTTTCACAGCATACAATTTGCATAGTGGGTCCTACACGAAGATGTAGATACAGATAATAACTGTACCTTAGGGCTTCCCTGGCAGCTCAGTGGGTAAAGAATCCACCTGCAGTGCAGGAGACCCTGGTTCAATTTCTGGGTCGGGAAGATCCACTGGAGAAGGGATAGGCTACCCACTCTGGTATTCTCGGGCTTCCCTTGTTGCCCAGCTGGTAAAGAATCCACCTGCAATGTGGAAGACCTGGATTCAATCCCTGGGTTGGGAATATCACTCGGAGAAGGGAAAGGCTACCCACTCCAGTGTTCTGGCCTGGAGAATTCCCTGGACTGTAGTATAGTCCATGGGGTCCAAAGAGTCTGACACAACCGAGCGACTTTCACTTTCACTTTCTTTCACTTTCATCCAAACATTGAAGATAAAACTTATCACAAGTTGGTGACATAGAAACATACCACACAGCCAAGGAAAATATAGCTAATTTCTAGTGCTAAAGTCAAAACAAAAAATTATCTCTAGAGTTCACATTACTCCACTGTATAAATCCAGCCAAATGTTTCTCATTGGACTTTTGGGTGAAATCTGAACTCCTTTTGGCCTACAAGGCTCTTAATCACCCGGCTTCTGCTGACCACTCAGGCGGCATTTGACAGTGTTCTCCTCTGTGCTCGCTGTGTCCCTGGCATATGAGCCTTGGTTTTTTAACTTAATCTTACTTCCACCTCAGGGCCTCTGTGCCTGCTGACACTCCAATCGAAGCACCTCTCTTCCTCCTTTCCATGGCTGGCCTGAGCTCAAATGTCACATCCCCAGAGGAGCCACCCCCAGCCATGTCCACCTATCCTGGCCTCTCTAGCACGCTTCATGTCATCAGCCTATTTTAGTTTCTTTTTAGTACTTATAATGATCTGAAAAGATTTATGTTTACCGGATTTTTGTTCATCTCCCCCATAAGAACATAAACTACAAGATACCTGGATTGTTTCTATTTTTTTTACTCCTCTGCCTCTAGCATCTAGAATAATGGTTGGTTTATAGTATAGCAGGTACTCAATAAATAATTGGTGCATGTTTGAACTGGTAGGAGTTTTCAGGCTAAGCATTTTTTAAAGAATTAGTTTGGGTTGCAAGAGACTCTGCAGTAGTGATTTGAATTTTTCCATAACTTTGGTTCCTCTTTAGTTCTGCCCTTTGTTGAACCAAAGCAGTTGAACATTAATTATGTAGTAGGGTGATTCTGTCCTATATTATTGAAGTGGAACGACCTACTAGAGAAAAAACTGTATAATTGCCTACTTGTTTCCAGATTAAGACCACTTCCTGGTGTCAGCTCTTTCAATTAAACTTTAACAGCTTCTTTTTTCCATCACAGTTTCTTATTTCAGCCCTAATTCTTCCATTATATTTTTCCCATCCTCTCTTGCACATTTCTTTACAAAGGGGCTAGGTAAGCCCTCCCATATAGAAACTTATACTGGGATAACTTCACCTAAGATGGCTAAATTATTTTTCAAACGTGAGATACAGGGTTGGGGGACTGGGATAGTGATGGGGAGAAAAGAAAATCCTTAGCAAAAACCAGCAATAGCAGTCCCGCTCTTGACCTCTTGTAATGAACAGTGATCTCTCCAGAACTCTTACCAACATCATCCTGGTTTTTGTCCATCCAGAATTCCAAGAGAGTGCTCCAGAATCCCTTTGAAAGCTGATGGGTTGTGGAATCTGGGACTAGAAGAAAAACAGAGAGCTGTGATCTATTCCTCTGCCTCCAGGAAGGACACACTGAAGCCCCATTTATATAAATCATAGTTGCCTATAGTTTACAGCATCTGGGAAAGGGCTTCCAGTAGCTGGCAATATACTCTAGTTCTCTGATTTCCTTTCAGGTTCCTAACTTTCCGGCTTTTTTCCTGTTCTTCAGAGTCCGGAGGAAGCCGACCCCCAATCTTGCCACCAGGAGGAAGAGCCACATCCGCCAAACCTTTCACACCCCCAAGCGGCCCAGGGAGGTTCCCTGTGCCTCCTGCCGGCCACCGAAGCGGACCCCCAGAGCCTCAGAGGAACCGAATGCCTCCCCCGAGACCCGAAGTGGGCGCAAAGCCTGATGTCCTCCCCCCTCCAGTGCCTAATACTCCAAGACCCAGTCAGTCTAGTCTGCACAGCCGGGGGACCCCGCTAGTGCCGGGGACTCCCCGGCAACCCAGTCCTGGGCTGACCCCTCCCCCTTTCCCCGGAAACCGAGGTGCTGCTCTCGGAGGCGGCTCCGTGCGTCACACCCCGCCAGGCCCCTCCACGCCTTTCTCCACGAGGCCTCCCCTGCCTCCTACTCCGAGCAGGGCCTTGGATGACAAGCCCCCTCCGCCGCCGCCTCCGGTGGGCAGCAGGCCCGCCATCCACAGGGAGTCTGCGCCGCCGCCTCCCCCTCAGAACAGCAAGCCCCCGGTGCCGGCCGCCCCGCGGCCCTCGCCCTCCGCGCAGGCCCCGCCGCCGCCGCCCCCCAGCCGGCCGGGCCCTCCTCCGCTGCCCCCCGTGTGCAGCGGCAGTGGCGACGAAATCCCGCGGCTCCCGCAGAGGAACTTGTCCCTGTCGGCGGCGGCGCCTCCCTTACCTTCACCAGGACGGTCAGGCCCTCTTCCGCCCCCGCCCACTGAGAGACCCCCTCCTCCGGTGAGGGACCCACCGGGCAGATCAGGTATGGCCAGGCCGGAGCGCGGCGAGCTGTTCCCCGCCGCCCAGCCCGCGCGCACGTCACCAGCAAGCTCAGGGAGGCGAGCCCGACAGGGCTCCAGCGAACCCTGACTGCTCTGACCTTTGAAGACACATAGCCCATGTGATTTCCTCTTGACCTCCCCTAAACCTCGGAGGAGAGTGCGGGCCAATATTTCTGTCCACGTTCTAAAAGTGAGGTGACTGAGTAACTAATAAAGTGAAATGACCCCAAGTGAGTTAAATTAAGAATAGGCAACTCACCTGCCATCTGAGGCTCTGCCTCCTCTCCTGGAAGGGAATTTCTGCTGTCTTAATGGGAACTAAATTCCCATCTCCAGCAGGAAGGCCCATTATTCCAAGAAGGGCAAGTTGTTTAAGAGCAAGTGAATTTCTGTACTACTCTTCATTGGCCAAGCTTTGAGGCCACTTCCATGCTCAGTAAAGACACATAGTAGAGTCCATTTTGCTGTCTGTTCATATCTTGGGCCCAGAGATCCCTTGGAGAGTTAGATAAAGGTATAAGGCCTATAAGGCCTTCTTCTCTCCATAAAAATGCTCATAAGCATAAACTCAATTTGCCTGCTGTTTCATAGGTTGAGGACCTACTGAAGTCCATCTGTGCCCACACCCAGGGCGGAGAAACCTGGATCTAAGGGCAGAACCCTCCAGTATATGAGGAGTTTGTATCTCTCTCCTACTTGTGATAGGTGCTTTTTTGTTTTCTGTTGGTTACTGACAGATTCAAAAGAATTATCTCATTTTTAAATTTAACCGTACATACAAGATATTTGGAAGTGGGGTATCTTTTTCTCTGTGGGAAGCTAACTGACGTTTCATGCTCTGACGTCAAGGACCTAATAAACACCATTTTTTCACCAGTAATCCTCAAACTTGACCACATACTGGAATCACCTGGTGAGCTTTAAAAATGATGATGCCTGGGTTTGTGCCCCAGGGTTTCTGGTTTCATTTGTCTGGGTTGAAAACTGGGCACCAGGATATGAGGGAGCTCCCCAGTGACTGTAACATGTCACAAAGTTTGAGAACCACTCCTTCAAACCACTTTGCCAGGGGGAGAGAGCTACAAAAAGTGGCTAGTCTATTCAATCTAGACACTGTGTCATCTCATTATGGATGCTTCAGTGAACAAAGAAGAACAACAATCAGATGAATGAAGTGTGTTGTTTTCTCATTATCCAAAACCCCCAACGTGGCTGAGGAGCTATTTTCTTCTACCAAATGACTGAATCAACAGATTATATATTCCTCAAAGTAGGATAGGCAGTGATATATATTTGTTGTTTCTTTCAATTACATAAGTCATACCTATTTATTACAGAAATGCATAAAAGAATAAAAGGGAATAATCATCTATAATTCTGCCATCACCAATATTTAGATTTAACATTTTTTAGATACCCTGTCTTTTTTAAATGCATGTATATAAAAGTTTACAAAATCAGTATCACACTACATACATTGTTGGCTAATTTGCTTTTAGTTAACAATATCTCACTAACATTTTCTTGATATTATTAACTGTTCTTTTACAACCTTTTAGTGGCTGCATACTATTAAATCCCACATGAGTACCTTGGCTTATTTATTAGTCATGTGGTCCTACAGGCCATCTCTAGAGGTTTGCTGTTGCAGATAATGCAGGGATACATTCTTGGAGCTAAATATTTGTGCACACCTCTGTGTATTTCTTTTGGAAAAATTTATAGGAATGGAATTTCTAGGACAATAGATATGCATAGTAAACTATGGATTTCATAGATATTGCCAAATAGGCCTCTAAAAATTCCCACCAATTTACATTTCCACAGGGAACCTATGAGAAGTCGTCAAGGGCCATCTATATTTTCAGAGGAGGTTTGGCTTCATTGTTAAGAGAGTGCTTTAGAATTTGACAGAATGGAGTCATATCCTATTCTTACACTCACTAGCCTCCTGACTTGAGGTCTTTAATCTTCCAGTATCTCTGAGGCCTTGCCTGCTGTCCTGACACTCCTCAGGGTTATCATCAGAATTAAATGAGACAAGTGTGTAGAGTAGTTTTCTCGTTTCCCTGCATGTAGTTCAGTTGCTCAGTCTTGTCTGACTCTTTGTGACCCCATGGACTGCAGCACATCAAGCCTTCCTGTCCATCTCCTGGAGTTTACTCAAACTCATGTCCATTGAGTCAGTGATGCCATCCAACCATCTCGTCCTCTGACATCCCCTTCTCCTGCCTTCAGTCTTTCCCAGCATCAGGGTCTTTTCAGATGAGTCAGTTCTTCACCTCAGGTGGCCAAAGTATTGGAGTTGCAGCTTCAGCATCAGTCTTCCAATGAATATTCAGGACTGATTTCCTTTAGGATGGACTGGTTGGATCTCCTTGCAGTCCAAGGAACTCGCAAGAGTCAATGATCATTTTTATTATTATGCTGCCAACAGGAAATAGAAATCTCTTTTCTTTTCTGTTATGCTTGCCTAGGTTTGCAGCTAGGGGCTAAAAGGTTGGGCAGTTAGGAACATGAACAGTTACTTTTAAAGAGAGATACTGGGGTTGATGAGGTTGTGCAGTACCAGGCCCCATAGTATTGGAAGTCTAGCTTGCACGTAGTGATAGTATGAGGTAGTACTACCACTGCCTTTAAGCCCACAGCATATGAGCCACTTCTTCCCCCAGTGAATCTGCTTATACTGACTGGGACTCCAGCTCTGAGAAGCAGATGGGGCAATAAATAAACCCTGCCAGGTGGGGCACAGAAGACTCCTGGAGATGAACCAGGGCTGGGTGTGCCTCCCACCTCCATTAAGGACCTGAGCCAAGACTTCCAGGCAGGAATATCTTCCATGGGTGGGTCATTCAGTATAAGGTCCTCTAGTTTGATTTTGACTCTGTAGTTAACAAAAGATATTTATACTTATAACACCATAAGATATTGTGTTTACATAAAATGTCAGCATCATGCTAGTGGAACACAGTGCTGAAAATCAGGCATAACTACTAAGGCCATTTTGATTTGCATGAGAAATGCTCAAGTTCCTTTTATATGCTTTTTGACTATTTCTGGCAACAGTGCAGTGAGAAAGGTGCTCTTTTGTAGACAGGAAATCAAGCTCCATAGGATAATCAGCCTGTGGGGTCAGTGTCCTGCAGTAGCATTTATAACCATGCACATTGATTAGCTGACTGTCACTCCCTGTGTTAATCTGCCTCCCCAGATTAAGAGGAAGAACCAAGAAGGAACTCCTGCTCATCTCAGGATGACTGATATTTGGTTTCCTAATCCCTCTTCTGTCTGGAAATAGATCATATGCATCACAGAAACATGCTTGCATAATTAGCAATAATACTCTGCATTTAAAAAGTCAGTTCCTCTGGAGACCTCAAATAAGTTCATAACTATCTTATTTTTAAAACATTTACTTAATAAGTAGTATGTCACAGAAACTAGTTCAATAGCTGTTTATAAGGAATTTTAAATGTTTTTAAAGTACACAGTTGTCAGTATAAACAAATGATTACCTGTTCTCAACTACATCATCTCCAATCTCAATACTGACTCAAAGCCAAATAGCCAGTTAGCCATCAGTGTGCATTTGTTTCACATGTGTGTACATTTATGCATTTTTGTGTTTATATATGCCTCATTTCTTGGCTAAAGCTCCTAGGAAGTCTCCACCATTTCTTTCTTTTCTCAAGTAAAAGGGCATGTATCCAGCAGGCACTCAGTAACTGCATGTTGATGATAATAGTAACATAGTATGTAAGGTATAGCACTAAATGTCATTTTTCTTTGGCTCCAGGCCCTCTCCCACCACCTCCTCCAATGAACAGAAATGGCAGCACATCTCGGGCCCTGCCTGCCACCCCTCAGTTGCCGTCCAGGAGTGGAATAGATTCTAGTCCCAGAAGTGGGCCCCGGCCTCCTCTTCCTCCTGAAAGGCCTGGCACTGGGGCACCTCCCCCACCTCCACCATCAACATCAATTAGAAATGGCTTCCAAGATTCTTCATGTGAAGGTAAGATGTGGTCCCAGCTCCTGGGAAGCAGTTGAGTGGCAGGTGTGTTTGTATGTTTGCATGAACATTTCTTGTTTGTGTGACCTCCATTGTTACCACATTGCACAGCACTAATCTAAGCATTCTAGGGCCCACTATGATTTCAAATGAAAAACAGTAATCACCTTTTTCTTGCAAAAAGGCAGATCATTATTCTCTGTTCCTTGTTTAAGTCTCATTTTGGTTAACTTTCCAAAGATTCTAGAATTCTGAAAAGAACCATTTTTGTAGCTTGCTTTCGTATTACCTACCTTTCTGAACAGTTTGCTATGGGTTTGAGGCCTAATGGCCTGCAGGTATTGAGCAGCTTATCCCTGCCATTGTTATCAGTTACTTTTTCCACTAGTGGAGGAATAATTAAGAAAAGTATCCCAAACCCCAGCCCCCATCTCCTGAGAGGAACTGGCTGAGTCCTAATCACTCTAGTTAAAGTCACTTGGATCTGTCTTTGGTTTGATTTGCAGACCAGTACATTTTATCACTGTGGTAATCAGTGACATTGGTAGCATTTTGGGCTTTTCTCTAAACTTCTAGATGTAAAACCCGATGTGATCTCTGCTGTTCTATTTCATTCTGTATCTTTCATTATATTAGTCTTCAGAGCAGAAGTTACTAAAGATACTGTTTGTTTCTCTCCCTCAGATGAGTGGGAAAGCAGATTCTACTTCCATCCGATTTCTGATTTGCCACCTCCAGAGCCATATGTACCAACAGCCAAAAGTTACCCCAGTAAACTGGCGAGAAATGAAAGCCGGAGTGAGTATTTCTACAGCGGCTTTTAGATGGCTTCATACTTGAGTAGCCTGGGCCGTACACGACTGAGGGTTGTGTAGGAAATCCAGGTCTCTTGTCTGGAGTGGGGAGATTTCAGAGAAATTACTCCTGGATTTGGAACCATTTAAATTCTAGTAAACTCTTCTTCATTCATTGAGGAAAATGGAGACATCCAGAATGCATATGAGAAGTGATTATTTTAATGTGTCATTATAAGTTCGAAATACCTTTAGTTTGCCAGTAGGTTAAATTTTATTATTTTGCTTATATGGACAATCTTTCCCCATTTTGATCTTCCTAAGGATGGCACAATTAGAATCTCTTCTACTCCTACTAGTTTTGAGACTGGCAGAATGTCTCATTAGTTATTAAAAAAAACTCACTGTAACTATTTTGATCTTTTAAATATAAATTTACAGAGCATTACATGAAAATTTTAAGTATGCCTATAATCTCTCTGCATAACAGATATTTTCATTTTACCAGGTTCTCTTTAAGTTTTATCTATCTAATTCTCATTATATAGTTATAGAATATGGGTTTTGGGTGATGAGATTTATATAACATTGCTAAGTAAATACATCCCTATTTTATCCCTTGGTTTTCATTTTACAGGATTCCATCAAGTCAGCATATAATAATTTAGTTTACCATTATTGGACATTTAGATTTTTTTTTTAAACAAAAAATATATACCGCTAAGGAAGAATTAACATGAATATATACATATATATTTGATGGGGCTCTGTCTTATAACAATGTTAGCTTCAGAACCAAACTCCCAAGCCACAGATGTGTAGAGAAATAGTGTATGAGCATGTCAAACAGCTGTCACGTATCCCTAGCCTTGTGCTCACTGTCCAGCAGAACTCCTTCACATACTCTGAGCCTACTGACTCTCTCTCTTTTTTTTGACTCTTTCTTAATACATAGTTCTTAATTTTAGGTTGGTTGGTTCCCAGCCTTAGAGCAGATTAGTATCAGCTGAAATCAAGGCTGGTTAGAAGCAAAATCACTGACTTTGGGGAGATGATAGGTGGCAGTCTTGGGTCAAAGGAGGAGCTAGGGACACAGCTGTGCTAGGTATCACCAGGCAATACCAGATACGTCTAGTGGGTTATTAAAAACGGACAAATTCTGCCTTGTGCCTCTGTTGAAGAATTCAAAGAATTAGAAAATATTTTAGAAAATTTTCCCTGAGAAAAAATGCCAAAAGTAAACAGAATATTTTACTGAAAAGACCAGTTAAACTCCTAGAAAAAGTTATGTGGAATACTGAATTCTAGATAATGCCTAATAAAAGAGGCATAACTGTAGTAAAATTATCATGCAGGAGTTGGTGGTTGAAATTTTTGGCGAAAAAGTCTTCACATGTGACAAATATTCTTGAGTTTGCTCTCTCCTCACCCCACCCTATCTGTGCTATTTATATATTTAAGTCAGTAACAGAACCATCCTCCCCAGCCTCTCTAGATTTTTAATTTAATAGCTGAACACATTCCTTCCCCCAACCTCCTGTCTTCATGACTATCTGCAACTTGAAGACTGGAACTATGTCCCTGCTCCCTACTGTATCTTCCGCAAGTGACACAGAGCTTGAAATACAGTAGGCATTTAAAAATATGTCTTAAATTGGTGAATTAATTTCCACAGCTCTCCAAAAATGTTCTTGTACCTTTAATATTTCTAGCATTAAGCATGTTTAATATTTTATAATATAACTGATCATGTCTCTAACACAAAGTGTTGTGGAGTGGTTTTACCCTGCTCCTGAACCTGCCTCTGGCTCCAAGCAGAGCTGCCCTAGGGCACCCAGACAGCCCTAAATAGCACAACCTATTTGCAGCTCTGCACAAGGCCAGCCCTCGATGTGGTAACCATTTGTGATGTTATCAATTGATGGTCAGGGCTTCGCGACAGATGGCTGGCTTACATCTAGGCAGTCTTTCTTCAGGTCCCTGCCCAGAAAAAGACCTGGTTGGGATAAAAAGAGGAAGAGGTGAGGTAATGGACTGCCAGTGTTTTCCTCTAACTCCTCTCCTTGGTCAGAGATTTGTCCTAACTCAGAAATCCCTGTCTGTCAGAAAAGTAGCTGCCTGCTGAGGGATCTGTCAGTGCCAGCCCACCTGAGCCTAAAAACAGTGGCCATAGCAGACCTACCTAATTGACACAAATCCCTGATTGACCTTCTCACAGCATCTGAGCACCTGGCTTTATGCCTGACACCTGTAAGATCCTCAAAAACAATGTGTATGGGACAAATGAACTTTTTAGTTCTGAATGGATTTTAAACCAAGTTATGGTATGCTAATAACCCACAGATATGCATAGTTTTTAAAAGAACACCATCAAGACAGAGAAGAGACAACCCATGAAATGAGATAAAATATTTGCAAATCATATATCTGATAAAAGATTAATATCTAGAATATATAAAGAATTCCTACAACTCAACAAAAAAAACCCAATTTTTAAAAAGAGTTGAATATTTGAATAGATATTTCTTGAAAGAAGATATACAGATTGCTAATAAGCACATGAAAAGATGCTCAACATCACTAATCATTCAGTTCAGTTCAGTCTCTCAGTTGCATCCGACTCTTTGTGACCCCATGGACTGCAGTATGCCAGGCTTCCCTGTCCATCATCAACTCCCGAAGCTTACCCAAACTCATGTCCATAGAGTCAGTGATGCCAACCAATCATCTCATCCTCTGTCATCCCCTTCTCCTCCTGCCTTCAATCTTTCCCAGCATCAGGGTCTTTTTAGTTGTTTCATTTGCTATTATTTTCTCCCATTCAGAGGGTTGTCTTTTCACCTTGCTTATAGTTTCCTTCAAAAGATATTTTTATCTTCTAGAATATTTTATCACTTATTCATCAGGTTTGGTGCTTATTATCTGACTTTCTCACTGAGAAGAAGCTAAAACAAGGTCAGGATTTTTTTTTTCTTTTTCTTGCATATTCCATTACAGAAGAATGCCTGGCATGTGGTAGCACTCAAGAAATATCTGTTGAATAAATTCTTTGTGAACCCAGGGACTGCAGCTCACCAGGCCTCCCTGTCCATCACCAACTCCCAGAGCTTGCTCAAACTCATGTCCATTGAGTCAGTGATGCCATCCAACCATCTCATCCTCTGTCATCCCCTTCTTCTCCTGCCTTCAATTATTCCTAGCATCAGGGTCTTTTCCAATGAATCAGCTCTTTGCATCAGGTGGTCAAAGTATTGGAGTTTCAGCTTTAACATCAGTCCTTCCAGTGAATATTCAGGACTGATTTCCTTAGGATTGACTGGTTTGATCTCATTGCAGTCCAAGGGACTCTCAAGAGTCTTCTCCAACACCACAGCTCAAAAGCATCAATTCTTCACCACTCAGCCTTCTTTAGAGTCGAACACTAACGTCCATACATGACTACAAGACAAACCATAGCTTTAACTAGACAGATCTTTGTGGCAAAGTAATATCTCTGCTTTTTAATATGCCATCTAGGTTGGTCACAACTTTTCTTCCAAGGAGCAAGCGTCTTTTAATTTCATGGTTGGTGTTCCTGCTCTTCTTTAGAGTCGAACACTAACGTCCATACATGACTACAAGACAAACCATAGCTTTAACTAGACAGATCTTTGTGGCAAAGTAATATCTCTGCTTTTTAATATGCCATCTAGGTTGGTCACAACTTTTCTTCCAAGGAGCAAGCGTCTTTTAATTTCATGGTTGGTGTTCCTGCCTGGAGAATCCCAGGGATTGGGGAGCCTGGTGGGCTGCCGTCTTATGCGGTTGCACAGAGTCGGACAAGACTGAAGTAACTTAGCTTAGCAGTCACCATCTGCAGTGATTTTGGAACCCACAAAAATAAAGTCTGTCACTGTTTTCACTGTTTCTCCATCTATTTGCCATGAAGTGATGGGACCAGATGCCATGATCTTAGTTTTCTGAATGTTGAGCTTTAAGCCAACTTTTTCACTCTCCTCTTTCACTTTCATCAAGAGGCTCTTTAGTTCCTTTTCACTTTCTGCCAAAAGGGTGGTGTCATCTGCGTATCTGAGGTTATTGATATTTCTCCCGGCAATCTTGATTCCAGATTGTGTTTCTTCCAGTCCAGCATTTCTCATGATGTACTCTGCATGTAAGTTAAATAAGCAGGGTAACAATATACAGCTTTGATGTACTCCTTTCCCAATTTGAAATCAGTCTGTTGTTGCATGTCCGGTTCTAACTGTTGCTTCCTGACCTGCATTACAACTATAGAAAGGAACATATTTGAGTAAGTTCTAATGAGGTGGATGAAACTAGAGCCTATTATACACAGTGAAGTAAGTCTGAAAGAGAAACACCAGTACAATATATTAATACATATATATGGAATTTCGAAAGATGGTAACATCGATCCTATATGCAAGGCAGAAAGAGAAACACAGATGTAAAGAACAGACTTTTGGACTATGTGGGAGAAGGCAATGGTGAGATGATTTAAGAGAATAGCACTGAAACATGTATATTACCATATGTAAAACAGATGACCAGTGCAAGTTCAATGTACGAAGCAGAGTACTCAAAGCCGGTACTCTAGAAAATCCAGAGGGATGGGATGGGCAGGGATGGGGAGAGGGTTCATGATGGGGGGACACTTGTGCACCCGTGGCTGATTCATGTCAATGTATGGCAAAAACCATCACAATATTGTAAAGTACTTATCCTCCAATTAAAATAAACTAAAGAAAAAAAGAAAGAAAGAAAGAAATACCTGTTGAGTAAATTAATGAACTCAGTAACTTTACACTCCATGAAGCAGTGATCTTGTCTATGTTGGTCACTACTGGATCCCCAGAGCCTAGTAGGCTATTTAGCACTTAGCATCAGTTCAGTTCAGTTCAGTTCAGTCGCTCAGTTGTGTCCGACTCTTTGCGACCCCGTAAATCATAGCACTCCAGGCCTCCCTGTCCATCACCATCTCCCGGAGTTCACTCTGACTCACGTCCATTGAGTCCGTGATGCCATCCAGCCATCTCATCCTCTGTCGTCCCCTTCTCCTCCTGCCCCCAATCCCTCCCAGCATCAGAGTCTTTTCCAATGAGTTAACTCTTCGCATGAGGTGGCCAAAGTATTGGAGTTTCAGCTTTAGCATCAGTCCTTCCAAAGAACACCCAGGACTGATCTCCTTTAGAATGGACTGGTTGGATCTCCTTGCAGTCCAAGGGACTCTCAAGAGTTCTCTCCAACACCGCAGTTCAAAAGCATCAATTCTTCGGCACTCAGCTTTTTCACAGTCCAACTCTGACATCCATACGTGAGCAATGGCAAAACCATAGCCTTGACTAGATGGATCTTTGTTGGCAAAGTAATGTCTCTGCTTTTGAATATGCTATCTAGGTTGGTCATAACTGTCCTTCCAAGAAGTAAGAGTCTTTTAATTTCATGGCTGCAGTAACCATCTGCAGTGATTTTGGATCCCCCAAAATTCAAGTCAGCCACTGTTTCCACTGTTTGCCCATCTATTTCCCATGGAGTGATGGGACCAGATACCATGATCTTAGTTTTCTGAATATTGAGCTTTAAGCCAACTTTTTCACTCTCCTCTTTTACTTTCATCAAGAGGCTTTTTAGTTTCTTTTCACTTTCTGCCAAAAAGGTGGTGTCATCTGTATATCTGAGGTTATTGATATTTCTCCCAGCAATCTTGATTCCAGTTTGTGCTTCTTCCAGCCCAGCGTTTCTCATGATGTACTCTACATGTAAGTTAAATAAGCAGGGTGACAATATACTACTGGCTAAATGAATGAACGAGAACGAGAAATGGATTTATGCAATGAGAAATGGATTTATCAATCATGGCACAACCTTTGGTCACAAGCCTGTACTTTATAATAGCGTATATTTTTCTTTTTTGCTCAAAATTAGAAATACAGTTTATATGCTATAAAAAGGTGATAAGTAGTTACTGAGCTTCCATAGGGAATAAGAATACACTAGGAAATGGACTGATGGTAATCACCTGCTGCAGCAAATTCTGTCATTAAAATGAACTGCTCCAAATGCCAGCACCATATTTGGGGAGCAGAGTGATCACCTGTTGGCTATCTTTTAAGTAATAACATTTTTTCTGGTAGTTCTCAGCAGTTATTTTTAACTTTTGTGCAGGTTTCCCTGCAACTTTAATGTTGAAAATTTAAAAACCAACATGCATTCTCTAATTGTGAACTGACAATGCACAGAAGATGTAAAACTTTATGAACAGATCTTTCAGGCAACTGCCTTGAGCATTTTCTCCATGTAGTTTATTGGGATAACAAGCAATGTGGCACCAACAACTTCTCACTTTCTACTTTGGGATTTTACTATGGGTAGATTCTAACATGCTTTAGACTGTTTAGTACAGATCCTTCACACATGTTTGGGACTCATATACAAATTTTCTAGTCCACATGTTTCAACAGATTTCTAAACTGGAAACCAGTTTGTGAAGTTTGGAGGAGGGTTGTTGATGTTCATCCATAGCAGCCCTGGGGTGGTGTTCATCTGACTGCTTAATCATCAGTGTTCACAGTTAGCAGTCAAGATGATAGGAACACAGAATGAGGCTGTAACCAAGGAGCCTGTGACTTCCCTTGATTATATAGAGACTCACAACCAGGCAAGGCTGACGGTGTTTGGCAGTTTTCTTATCGCTTGATTCCTCTTGTCCCAAAATGTTTCACAGATATTTCAACTACATTGATTATTTCTTTGTCTCTGCCCCTCAGTAATGTGTTCTTTCCTTAGCTCTACAAGTTTGGTTTAATGTAATCAAGATGAAGACAAACAATTTCACTAACAGATTTTCTAGTAACAATAAGGCGATAAACTTGTTTGACCTAAATGAGTCAGAATCATTCCTTAGTGTACACAACATTTCTTATTTAAATTCATTTACACTACTTAACAAAATCCCACTAGCACCCAGACCTCTAGGCCTTTTAATAGAGTGAGACAATCTCAAATGCTAGAGGAAAGGAAAAAAATAAGCAGTTGGAGTTTCTCTCTCTAGACAACCTAGCCAAAGCAGCCCCATGCAGGAAGAAATACCATTTATGTCTTGGTTTTGTAAACTAAATACTGTGATTATAGTGAAAACCCAGCTCTACAAGAAGTGTTTTTTGTGGGTTTTTTTTTTTTTCTGAAGCATGTCCAGCTGGAGCCAGACAATTATGAAGTAGATTCCAGCTGTTTAGATTATTTCAACACAAAAACAACTAAATACTTCCACAGAAAGGACTATCAGCACTAAATTCTGGTTTAAAGTTGTAGGTATATAGAAAGCCAAATCCTTAAAAACCACTCCCACTCATCTTAGAAAGGGTGGAAAATGAAGAGATTAATTCTCATTTGCAATTTTAACTGACCCTACTACTGTAAGTCTCCAGGTGTCTCAGATTGTTCCAAGCATAAGTGTCAGCATTTGCTATAAGCACATGATTCCAAGTTGGAAAAGCAAGCCCTTTCCTAAGAAATTAAAAAATATGCCAACTTGGGGATAAATGTTTCATGTATTTCTTCAATAACCATAATTGTTTGTGAACTGTGCATTTTGTCTCACATTTAGCTTTTTGCCTTTTTATAAATGTAGATACTTATTTTCAGGTGTAGATATTTCTATAAAGTCTCATTTTTATCACAGAGCACAAAGCTAGTGTTTAAAGTATAAAAAGGCAGCCAAAGAGTAACACGATAACCATATGGCAACTTCCTTAAACCACAATAATCATCACTATACTGCTAACAAATTTGGTAATATTCTTAATTATATACTCTGTAACCAGTAAAATGAATAATAGTCCATAGCAATCCTTAAAAATCAGACTGTATAATTTTATGTTTTAAGTAAATAAATCTCAGTTTTACTCTATGCCCAGCATTATCTTCCAAGAGCACATGTATTTTTAAGCAATTTATATTAATATTCCATTTTACATGCTTATAGTATATTCTCTCTTCATACTCACACATTTGAATTATACAGTTGAATCTGGTTTTAATTTCAAAACCTGACCAAAAGCAAAACATTTCAAGTATAAATATTTAGTCTCTCAAGATGAAATGGATTCATTTTCCTTTAGTATACATTCATAGTATGTATGTTTTGTTTGGACATTCTTGTCTGTGGAGACTTAACAAAACTATCCAATGATAGTTTGTATAAAGATAAATGCTAATTCTGATTGGGTAGCAGTTTGGGACCAAAGTGAAAATTCATTTTCTCACCTGATGCTATGTCAGTTTACTGTTAAACAGGTCTCCTGAACTATAAATTTGTCTTGTGTGTGTATATATATGTGTGTGAATCTATGTAGTGAGTAAACTTTCTGAAAATAAGGCTGCAGGAGTTAATAGGTGAAGAATGTCTTCAACCTTACACAAGTAATAAATTGGGTGACATTTGGTATTTATAACAGATGAAAAACAGATGAGAATATTTTTCTGCCCTAACCTCTGATGAACAGATAAGCTTAGTTTCTTTAAATGCTGTGCTTAATATTTAACTGAATCTTATTTTAAAATTGGGGCTGGTGTATGGGAATGATCTGGAGGGAAGATGTGGGGTGGGAGGTGGGAGGGGGGTTCATGTTTGGGAGTTCGTGTAAAAAAATAAATACAAAAAAAAAGAAAAAAAAAAAAAGATAGTCCAAGATGAATTGATAAAATCATTCCAGATGCAATCTTCCAGAAATGACAATATAAACTTAATTCTTGAAGGATAAATTTAGGCAATATGCCAGATTCTGAAAGTCAAACACTTTCAGATGATAACTAGTAAATTTCTCATAACACCTAATGTTTAATTTTTCACACCTTAATTCTCTATTTACACATGCCAATATTCACAGTTACATAAGAATATAAACCATTATTTTACAAAATAAAAACTTTAAAGTTTGAAAATAAAAATAAGCACCCTGTTGTTTCCCAGGGCTGATTAAATAATCTAAAAGTTTTACCTTTCTTTCCTAGAAACAAATACTGAAAGCAGTTAAACAAGTCCAGGGTTAAAAGAGGAAAAAAAATAGTATATAGTTTTGGATATGTTGAGTTTCTGATGACTACTGGTGAAGGACTATTTTTCTAGCCTTAAAGAAGTAATAATTAATTTGGAGGAATACTAACATTTATCAAGGAGGTAGTGAATACAGCAAAATAGAATATGAAGGAGACTGAGAAGAGTAAACAAATGCAGCAAGGAGGTCACTGGTAGAATATCCCAGAAGCCAAGAGAAGTTGAATCCTCAAGAAAGAGTAAACATTTAACAGTGGCAAAGGCTGAGGGATGGTGAAAAACGATTAAAGTTTTAAAAAAAATACTGAAAAAAAAAAAAAAAGAAACACCCGTTGGATTAAGCCAATCGAAGGTCCTCTATAAACAGTTTTGGTAAAGAAACTGAAGTGGAAATCATATCAGATTAAGTGGTTGACTGGATAGGATACGAGAAAGTGGGACCAGTAGTGTAGACAGCTCCTTTCTCAAATAATGAGATAGAAGCAAGAAAAATATGTACGGTTAAAGGAGTTTTTTGCTTTATTTATTTTTAGGATAGAAGATATTTGACTACATTTGAGTACATTAATAAACTGAGGGGAGGAACACAGTAGAGAAAGGATAAAACGAAGTACTAGACAGAGCAGAGGCAGATCCTAACGATTCTGGAGTTGGAGATGTGTACAGAAATCCCTCCAAGACGATCAGCACAACCAACCCTACCTACCCTGCTCTACTTGTCTTGTCTCTACAGCATCAACTGATGGTTTTCTAAAATACTATATAATTCCCACATTTGTTACTTTTGCCATTTGTCTTCTCCTCAGTCTCCTCTGTGACCTCTTCATTTCTCACTATTCCCACTTATCCATTTAAATGAAAGTGTTCTCCCAGGGTTTTTTAAAGTTCACAGGGGCAGAAATTTTAATCTTTTGTTCATTCATACATTTCAAGCACCTACAACATGGTGGGTACTCAATAAATGCTTGTTGAATGAAAAGATGCTAAAAGTGTAGAATTTAAAAGGTGTAGGGGTTAGCTTGAAAGATTTTATTCTTTTATCTGCAAAGTAGGAATGATTAAGTTGCAATTTAAAAGGAAAGTAAGGTCAAGAAGATTTCATATGTACTAAAAGCGAAACATTCCCTCTATAGATCAGAGGTTATTTGTGGGAATATGTAACCCCATATAAGTTCGTGATTTGTCTATCCCACATAATGATTTAATTTTCTTTTTAATCAACCATCATCATTTAAACAGACTTCCCTGTAGCTCAAACGGTAAAGAACCTGCCTGTGATGCAGGAGACCAGGGTTCGATCCCTGGGTTGCGAAGTTCCTCTGGAGAAGAGAATGGCAGTCCACTCCAGTATTCTTGCCTAGAGAATTCCATGGAGAGAGAAGCCTGATAGGCTACAGTCCATGGGGTTGCAAAGAGTAGGACATCACTGAGCAACTAACAGACACACATCATTTAAGCATTAGATTTAATGCAGTAATTCAGAAAACTTGTCTTGGAAAATAGGAGGATGTGGCAGAGGGACATGACTCATATCTCAGCATGATAACCATCATTTGAGCCTGATTTGAGGCTGTCCTCTCATCACCACCACCCAGGACATAGGTTTACAAGATGAAGTATGTGATCTTCATTTGCCGAGGTCCTTACCACTCTCTCTGTTATCCTTAACCTCTAAGTCCACTGTCAATTGCTATTAATGATAAACGGTATGGTTCAATAACAGAATCTGAGCTAATATTTTGTATAGTATGACTGTTTCATCTTGCCTGGAATTTTCAGGCAAATGTATCTTACCAAGTATGTATATTACCAAGACATTGATAATATTCAACTAACAAGTAATTTGTGTTCCAGTGGGGTTTCTCTTGTCCTTAGAAACAGATTAAACTCCTCACCATGGCTAATTAGATCCCCCCAGGAACTAGCTGCTTCAATCCTCTGACCTCCCTTCACAATTCTCCACTTGGCTTCAAATGTACTTTTTTCTGTACTCAATGGCCCTCTTCTATTTTCAAGCTGCCTCCAGCCTCTATGCCATTATATTTGCAGTTTTCTTTAGAATTTCTTTCCTTCAGATAATCAGCATGGCTGGCTCCAAATTCTGTTACACATGTAAACATTTGTTAACAAGAAGTTCCTTCCTTCAAAATCATACAAGTTGTTCTGAAATAATGAATCTCAGCACTCTGTTCTTTTCAGGATCTTCAACACGCAACTTGTGAGAAAGGTTTACTCAAGGCAAAGGGGGAAATTTTCTAAGGGCAAGATTAATTCAAACTTTTAGTCAGAATCAAGTACAAAGACCACACACAGAACAGACTGGAATTCCAGAACTTGATTCCACTTTGAAGAATGTGTACTATTAGGTTTACTCGATTCTTAAACTCTGTTCATGCAAATACAACGGTGCCCATTTAATGCAGCTAGCCAGCAAACGTATCTTGAACACCACTTATTTTCCTGAAGAAAAATTTCTAGCATATTATATGCTAATTAAAATATTTTGGTATTGACTGGAGTTATAAATGGTGCTCTTATGTCAGTTTTCCATTCAGTTCGGTTCAGTTTAGTCGCTCAGTCATGTCCGACTCTTTGCAACTCCGTGAACTGCAGCACGCCAGGCCTCCCTGTCCATCACCAACTCCCAGAGTTCACCCAAACTCTTGTCCATCCAGTCGGTGATGCCAGCCAGCCATCTCATCCTCGGTCGTCCCCTTCTCCTCCTGCCCCCAATCCCTCCCAACATCAGAGTCTTTTCCAATGAGTCAACTCTTCACATGAGGTGGCCAAAGTATTGGAGTTTCAGCTTTAGCATCAGTCCTTCCAATGAACCACCCAGGACTGATTTCCTTTAGAATGGACTGGTTGTATCTCCTTGCAGCCAGTTTTTCTTTAGGGTCCTTCAAATACTAACTCCCTGGAGTATTAGTCCTGATTAGTTTACTTGATGTTAATAAATCCTCCCTAAGGGGGTGATAAAATTACCACAGATTCATTCCTGTACATGCACATGCACATCACATACTCCATGAGGTGTTTTAAAGTACATCATAGGAAATATCACAAACAGGAATTTATCACTAATACATAAGACAGATAATGAGAATCCTTTCCTTCCTTCCTCCCTGACCCCTCACCTGAAACCAATTTTGAGTGGACTGACAAGAAAATTAAAGGTTGGCTTACTGTGGAACTGAGGGACTGGTTCGCTCCTTTATTCTTTCGGTGGAATTGATGGGATTTGAAGAAATTGCTTCCGGCACCTCCCATCGTAACTTGAAAAGTATTTGATCACAAACGACTCCAGTCTGGATCTGGCTTAAAATGGAACTATGGCTGTATCCCTCCTCGCCGCCTACGCGGTGAATGCGGCGCACGTGACACGCGGCATGGCACGTGACACTGTGCCGGGCTCGGAGCATGCGCAGTTCATGCTGCATTCTGCACGCCTGCCCTGGCGTCTCTACACCTATGCGCTCAGTCTGGCCTAGAAACTGCAGGCGGGAGGCGAGTGCTCTCTCATTGGCTTCGCTGCCACGCAGCTTTGCAAGCGTGAATTCTCACAATGCGCTTTAATGGAGAAGAGCAAAAACGGCGTTGGAGTAGTGGGAAATGGCAGTTTTGCACAGGAAGCTTTGGGAGCTGTGCTTTACTGTAGTTTGGCTGAAGTTAGAACAAAATTGAACAAAAAATGAGGAATTTGGTGCTTTGGAAAGTGGGAAAGCTGCTAGTGAACTCTAGACTCCTCTATCAGAAGTAACTGAAATGAATGAAATTAGCAGAAAGTCCAGGACTTATTGATAAATCTTGTTATGAAGACCATTGGCTGATCAAGATGACACTCAGTAACCCTGCACAACTTGATAAGTGAAGAAGCATATGAAAAAAATACATAAGATCTATTGAGGAGTTAAGACAGAACCCCTAAATAAATTAGTTTGAAATAACTTAATCTAAGATTGTTGTCTAAATTAATGGTGGGTAAATTTTTTGAAAGCAACTTTTAGTGAAAGAAATTACTTGCCACATATGTTACTTGTAGAAAATACCCTGTAAATTGCTAATTATTTCAGATAAACTCTATGCATCTTTTTCACAGCACTTTATAACCTTTAGGTTAGTTGGTAAAGAATTTGGCTGCAATGCAGGAGACCCTGGCTCGATTCCTGTGTTGGGAAGATCCACTGCTGAAGGGATAGGCTACTCTCTCCAGTATTCTTGGGCTTCTCTTGTGGCTCAGCTGGTAAAGAATCCTCCCACAATGCAGGAGATCTGGGTTAGATCCCTGGGTTGGGAAGATCCCCTGGAGAAGGGAAAGGCTACCCACTCCAGTATTCTGTCCTGGAGAATTCCATGGACTGTAAAGAGTCAGACATGACTGAAAGACTTTCCCTTTTGTAACTTTTAGGTTAGGCTCTGATTATAATGGGCTTTCCAGGTGGCACTGTACTGTACTTAGTTGCTCAGTCATGTCTGATTCTTTGAGACCCCATAGACTGTAGCCCACTAGGCTCCTCTGTCCATGGATTTTCTCCAGGCAAGAATACTGGAGTGGGTTGCCATGCCCTCCTCCAGGGCATCTTCCCAAACCAGGGATAGAACCCACATCTCCAGCATTGCAGGCGGATTCTTTACCATCTGAGCCATTAGGGAAGCCTATGTAGGAGACATAAGAGACATGAGTTCAATCCCTGGGTCAGGAAGATCCCCTGGAGGAGGGCACTGGCAACCCACACCAGTGTTCTTATGTGGAGAATCCCATGGAAACAGAGGCGCTTGGCGGGGCTCCTGTCCATAGGGTTGCAGAGTCCAACACGACTGAAGCGACTTAGCAGGCACACACCAGTTATAATATTCAAAATTCTTGAAGTTATCTGTGGTTAAAAACTAGTTATAAAAATTCTGTAATTCAAGGATGACATTGTTTTCTTATGTCTTATATAATATTGTAACTTGCTTACAGCCACCCCTGGATTTGGGTTAAAATACCTAATGATCTTCCCATTGGAAATAACTGGTGGTGGAGAAGAGCTTTTGTTAGTTGTACACTGTCAGATGAAGAACAATATTCTTAAATGTGCAAGATACTGTGTTTACTGGTGCTGTTTTTATACAGTGAAGCATCAGCCTTGAGGCAGAATAAGAAACAGCTCAATAATAAAACATTTAACTTTATAATTTTTAAAAAAGGAACTGTTGTTTCTGCATTTCTGGATCTTTATGGGGTAAATAGGCACTGTAGGCTTTCCTGAATAACTGTCATGAATCTCAAACTATGCTCCTCCCAATTTTCTCTTCCTGCTTCTTGAATATATTTATTGCACACAGGTATACATAGAAATGTAGAATTTACCAGCAATTTCATCAGATAAAGAGAGGAGAGGTTTAATATCAACTACTCCATGATAAACTCTCTTAAAATCTTACTGAGTGATCTCTTTTCTTTCAAGTCTGTCTTCCAGGTCCCTCCTGCCTCTCATCGGATCCAGCATCTATTCTCTCTTCACTCCTCTCCCCTCAGGTGCTGCCTAGCTCCTGCACATCCCAACACTTCTCTTCCAAAAACAAACATGTTTCTCTTCTTTATAACATGCATAATAACCAATCTTTTTTTTTTTTTTCTGAATCATTGATGCCAGTGATAGCACAAATCCTAGAGCCCCAGCATCCAGTATGAATGAGTTTATCAAAATAGCTAATATAGGTCTTCTGGAGGATTTGTATGTCTGCAGTCCTGAAAAATAAAATTTCTTATATTCTATATCTCTCCTTAAGGAAAAATACAAACATCGTACAAACATATTTTTGAAACACAATCACTTCTTAATTTGGAGACTTCATACAAAAATAGAAAAAAATGCTCATTAAGTTTTGTTTTTCTTCAAATATGGTTGTAACTTCCTATGATATGGTATTTGTCATGTAGCAAAAAGGTATAAGATGTTGTGTCTCAACATGCACTAATCTACACTTACATGTGCACAGAGTGTTAACCTAAGAACGAATATCTAAAAATAACTGGGCTATCATAATAAACACCTTAAAATAACTTTGTTTATAAAAAACCTGAAAAATTTGATTCCAGTAATTGACTCTTCAACAGATGTAATCTGTTACTCTACATTCTTTTCTCAGTTATGTTTTCTAGGGAAAAAAAATCAAAACTAAGGTCATTTGCAATTTTGCAATAATATTGGTCCAGGAATCAGGAGAAGTTGGAATTCCTAGAACATTTCCATAATTTATGGGAAAAGTACTTTAGAATATTTAAAATTAGTACAGTCATAGAAAAATATCTGCCTTATTCCTAAGTAGCATCAGCTTTCCAAATAGGCAGAGAAGAGGCAGCTGTCTAAATATTATGATGTAAGAAATGGTACAAAGTCCTAATTTTCTGAATCATCTCCATCTATCATTGTGTTTCTTGACACCTGGATTAAAATTGTCATTGCTTGAAGCTTTTCTCAGAGTATGAGAAAAGAAGCCATATTCTTTAGGGGAATTTTTGGTTGTTGTTATTAAAATGTTTATCAAAATCTATTGCAAGGAAATGGAGGTAAATCTTGGGAATGAAAATAACTTCAATTAGGAATACATTATGACTAGAAGAATGAGATGTTGGCCCAACAAGAATGAGAAATTGTGTGTCATAGTGGGAATAAAAAAAAAAAATACAATTGACTCTTGAATAATGAGAGTTTGAAATGCTTAGTTCCACTTCAGTTCAGTTCAGTTCAGTTCAGTCGCTCGGTCGTGTCCCACTCTTTGCAACCGCATGAATTGCAGCACGCCAGGCCTCCCTATCCATCACCATCTCCCGGAGTTCACTCAGACTCACGTCCATCGAGTCCATGATGCCATCCATCCATCTCATCCTCGGTCGTCCCCTTCTCCTCCCAACCCCAATCCCTCCCAGCATCAGAGTCTTTTCCAATGAGTCAACTCTTCGCATGAGGTGGCCAAAGTACTGGAGTTTCAGCTTTAGCATCATTCCTT
>SJYX01017783.1:352937-398210 GCA_006410675.1 Oreotragus oreotragus
GGAAGGAATGATGCTAAAGCTGAAACTCCAGTACTTTGGCCACCTCATGCGAAGAGTTGACTCATTGGAAAAGACTCTGATGCTGGGAGGGATTGGGGGCAGGAGGAGAAGGGGACGACCGAGGATGAGATGGCTGGATGGCATCATGGACTCGATGGACGTGAGTCTGAGTGAACTCCGGGAGTTGGTGATGGACAGGGAGGCCTGGCGTGCTGCAATTCATGGGGTCGCAAAGTGTCGGACACAACTGAGCGACTGAACTGAACTGAACTGAACTCTTACCTGATATTTGGAGTGGGGAGAAGCGTGGTTCTGAAGGAAAGTGAGTGGGAAGGATAGTCATTCTCTATAAGAAGGGGAGGATAGAGAAAAGACTAAACAATAGACATTCATTATAAAGACCAAATCAGGAGTATCTGGGGGATAATGTTACTTGTTGAGAAATAAATTTTTCTTAAAAACTTACAAAATTATACCTCTTATTTCTATCCACTTCTAACTAAATTTGGTACTACTGTTGGTGAATTTCCAGAACATGCAGACTCTAATTATAAAAAGGAATTGTTCTCAGAAATTTTATTTGTAAGGAATTTGGATCTGAAAATACATAGAATCAATGCTATTTTTTCAGACCAATTTATATAAACAGGGTCCATAATATTGCCTAAATTATCATAGAAACAGCCCATTTCAATCTAACAAAACATCTATTACAGTATCTATCTAGAAAGTCCAGTTGCCCCATACCATGGAAGACATTTTGCCTTCTTGTGGTTTTACATGGATATCAGGCCGCCAGGTTGTGGTTGGGTAAGAGAAGGAGGGAAGGGAACTCTGCTCGGACTTCCAGGCACCAGCCATTTTGTCATTTTCTGGGTCTGGTTTGGTACAAAGCAGAGAATACAGAATAAAAGTATGAAAACCTGTGTTCTAGATTCAGTGATTGCTCTCTGCTGTGGGACTTCAGAAAATAGGTATTGGTTCACATCTTAATATGATAGTGGTGGTGGTAACACTATGTGTCTATGTGTATGTGTATGTGTGTGTGTTAAGAGGCAGTTGGACTGCCGTTTGAACTCAAATCTACTTTTAAAGTTCTTCTGACCCTAAAAGGTCATGCTTCTATGATTGAGAAAAAGCACTTTTCCACAACTCTATAGCTGCTTAAGGGAAGGCAGCTCTGTAGCCTAATAGTTTGTGGGGAGAAGACTAGAAGGGATTAGAACAGGGATGTAGGCTACTCTTCCATGTCCATCCGTCTATATGGCTTCCTTACTAAAGAGCTTCTGGAGGTTGTCAATAAATATATCTGTTATCAATATGAGTTCATTTGGAGATAATATCAAAAGTCTAATTCGTGGCCAGCTTTGAGTAAGAAGCCCTAGTCAATGGCCCTTCTAGCATCTTCTCTGAGAGGCCCAGCTACCTTGTATTAGCAAACTGGAGACTTCCTAGTTAGTGTATCAAGCCAGAAATAATAGTGCTGTTCATTCTCAACAATTTCATTTTATCCCTAAAAATCTGATGGCTACCCTATCAATTATATATATATGTGTGTGTGTGTGTGTGTGTGTGTGTGTGTGTGTGTGTGTATGTGTGTGTATTAGTCACTCATTCATGTCTGGCTCTTTGCAAACCCACGGACTGTAGCCCACCAGGCTTCTCTGTCCATGGAATTCTCCAGGCAAGAATACTGGAGTCGGTTGCCATTCCCTTCTTCAGAGGAACTTCCAAACCCAGGGATCAAACCCTGGTCTCCTGCATCGCAGGCAGTTTCTTTACCGTTTGAGCTACAGGGACGTCCATATATATATGTTTTCCCTATCAGTAGTGTCTATTATTTGAGTGAGGAATGAAATAAATATCTAAGAAAAGGTAAGTAGACTATAGATGGACAATAAATTTCGGGAAAAAATGGAAATAATTTCAAGTCATTCTGGTTAGGGCAGATGACACCACCCTTAGGCAGAAAGTGAAGAGCAACTAAAAAGCCTCTTGAAAGTGAAAGAGGAGAGTGAAAAAGTTGGCTTAAAGCTCAACATTCAGAAAACGAAGATCATGGTGTCTGGTCCCATCACGTCATGGGAAATAGATGGAGAAACAGTGGAAACAGTGTCAGACTTTATTTTTTGGGCTCCAAAATCACTGCAGATGGTGACTGCAGCCATGAAATTAAAAGACGCTTACTCCTTGGAAGAAAAGTTATGACCAACCTAGATAGCATATTCAAAAACAGAGACATTACTTTGCCAACAAAGGTCCGCCTAGTCAAGACTATGGTTTTTCCATTGGTCGTGTATGGATGTGAGAGTTGGACTGTGAAGAAAGCTGAGCGCTAAAGAATTGATGCTTTTGAACTGTGGTATTGGAGAAGACTCTTGAGAGTCCCTTGGACTGCAAAGAGATCCAACTAGTCCATTCTGAAGGAGATCAGCCCTGGGTGTTCTTTGGAAAGAATGATGCTGAAGCTGAAACCCCAATACTTTGGCCACCTCATGTGAAGAGTTGACTCATTGGAAAAGATTCTGATGCTGGGAGGCATTAGGGGCAGGAGGAAAAGGAGACGACAGTGGATGAGATGGCTGGATGGCATCACCGTCTCGATGGACATGAGTCTGAGTGAACTTGGGAGATAGTGATGGACAGGGAGGCCTGGCGTGCTGCGATTCATGGGGTTGCAAAGAGTTACACACGACTGAGCGACTGAACTGAACTGAAGCCATAAACATACTTCAAGAGAATTCTGCCTCTTAATCTGTAGGTTTAAATGAAATTCAACATGAGTTTTAAAAAAAGACTTATGTTAAATTTTGGTAATAATTTTAGAATTTTTCTAATATAAAGGTGATTGTAAATTAAATGCAGTGTATATATATTGAAAGTAAGATTGTTTTCCTTTTCTAGAGAAGAATTTGAAAATTCAAAAGTCATGGTTTTAGGGCAATTAATTTATAATGTCAAAGGTGAGTTTCACGGTTCTAAGTTTGGTATTGAAAAGAAATTCCCAGGTAAGAGACAATCCTGTGTTGAGAAACTGAATAAATTTGGTAGGTAAATACTTGTTTTTCCTAGCTATTACATTTATATATCATAGGGTGGAAATAACAGAAAATTACAATTTTAAGCAAAAAAATTTATTTACTATTTTTCCTTTGTCATATAAACAATATAAATTTGCTTCTCAGTAGGCCTTTTGCATTAAGTATTAATAAAATCAAGATCATGTTTGGGAGTTCATGTACACCCATGATGGATTCATGTCAATGTATGCCAAAAAAAAAAAAAAAAAAAATAAATGGTATCAGCTCATACAAGGAGAGTTTATTAAAGATCTGTGTAAAAAGAAGAGAGATTGTGATTTTACACACGGGCGACAAGTAAAACAGACCAACTGTAGGGCAGAAAATCAGAAATGAAAGTGGGTCAGTGAGTCCCATGGTGATACAATAAATTGCTATTATTTAAATGGATGGTCAGAGAGTAAAACTGCCTGTGAACAAGAATGCCTAGGAGAACAATGGTAAATCTGAACAGAAGCAGAGTCAGAGCAAAAGAGTTGGCAAGGCTGAGTGTGAACTGCAAGTCCTTGGGTCAGGCAGAGGATGAAACAGAACAATCTCATCATTCAGAAGCTTCCTGGCCGCCAGCAAGCTGCATAATGAAAAGCAAACAGAGCTGAGGCCCTCCACGGTGAAAGGGGAGCAAAAGAGCCTCAGGACATGGAGAGAGCTGAGCTGATTTCGAAACTACATGTAACTATCAACTCATCAGGATTAGCACTTTCCCACAAAGAAAAAAATTAAGTAACAGGAGAATCACTGTGGAGACCAAAATATTTAATCAAGTCCATTTACGTTACTTATATTATGAAAGCCACATACCCCATAGGATTAATTGACTGTGTTTGGTGATCAAAACAACTTTATATGCTGAGGAAAGTACCATTTCTCTTTTTTCATCTTTGAGATTTCCTGCATATTTTCTTAGATAGGTTGAATTTCAGGAACATGTACTGGGGTGGGGTGCCATTGCCTTCCCCAATTACTAAATGAGTCGAGACTGGTAATCTGAAATAGTATGGGAGACCAAGAAGAACAAAGATGTACTTAAATGGATTGGGCAGAAGTTCATCCATCTGAAAAAAAAAAATTGGCTAGGCTGAAAATTCTTTATGCGTTGAATAGGAAATTTTTTTAAAGTGAGATAATTTTAAAGTTTGTTAAATGATCAAAAGTTAGTTAGATCAAAAGTTAGTCATTTCCTTATTTAAAATGCACTGAGCATCTGTAATGTTCCAGCATTGTTCTGGGCTCTGCTGATCAGTCAAGAAATAAAACAGTATGTTGGCTCCAATTTCATGGTGCTGATATTCTAGCGGAGGCCCATCACAAGTCCATAAAGAAAGAAATATGCAACCAAGAAGTGATTTGTGCTCTAAAGAAAGGAACAAATAAGCTAAATCACATTGAAAGTAAAACATACATGAGATGTTTTAAATGGGACAGTCAGTGGTCTTCTCTGAAGTAATGACATCTCAACAAAAGCCTAACGAGGTGAAGAAAAAAGGCATATTAGCCCCTCAGAAGAAAAGGAATCCAGTAAAGAGAATAAGGTGAACAAGGTCTGAGTTTGTGCAAGACCTGTGTGTAAAATACCAATGTAGCCAAGCGAGTGAGGAAACAGTTAGAAGGAAGCAAATCCAGAACGAGACAGAACTTAATCATGTAGCATCTTAATGATTATGAATTTATGGTGAGTCATTTGAATTTCATTCTTAGGATAAGAATAATGAGAAGTCATCAAAGATTTTCACTGGAGGAATGATGCAATGTTTTGAGAGATTATTCTGGAAATTGTTTGGGGAATTAACTATAGGATGGAAGAAGAGAAAATGAGGAAACCAGTTAGAAGGCTGTCTGAGATCCTCCAAGTAGAGATTAATGATGGATGGGAAGGTGGTAGTGCTGGAACTGATGAAAGCTGATTAGATTTGGAATACAATTTTGCATGTAGAGGCTTCACAATTTGTTCATGCATTGGAAAAGGAGTATGAAAGGAACAAGATGATCCGAGGAATACACTAGGCCTGAGAATATTCTGTTAACTAAGATGGGAAAGATTTGGAAAAGAGAAGGTTGGTAGGGGCCAGGTGCTTGTTTCTGTTTGAAGATTCAGGACAGAATCAAGACCATGTTTTAGATATACTAAATTTGGGATGCCTATTAAACATCTAAGAGTCAGAATACAGTTAAGCTGTTGGTTATATGAATCTGAACTCAGACATGGGACTGGGCCTGACAATATACAGTTGAAAATCATCAATTTACATATTATATTTAAAGCAGTAGTACTGGATGAGATCACCTGAGAAGTGAGTAGAAATAGAGAAAATATTCAATAACCAAATCCTGGAAGTGGCTGGCATGTAGGGTGAGAATGAAAAGGATTGTCTAGCTGGCTATATGGAGAAGGCAATGGAGCCCCACCCCAGTACTCTTGCCTGGAAAATCCCACAGATGGAAGAGCCTGGTGGGCTGCAGTCCATGGGGTCGCGAAAAGTCAGACACGACTGAGTGACTTCACTTTCACTTTTCACCTTCATGCATTGGAGAAGGAAATGGCAACCCACTCCAGTGTTCTTGTCTGGAGAATCCCAGGGGTGGCAGAGCCTGGTGGGCTGCCATCTATGGGGTCGCACAGAGTCGGACACGACTGAAGTGACTTAGCAGCAGCAGCAGCTGGCTACAAAGACCAAGAAGGAGTGGCAAATGAGCTAAGTGGAAAAACAGGTGTGTTTGATCATTTTGAGATTAAATTAGTGTTTCAACAAAAAGTGACCAATTATGTTAAATGCTGTCAAGATTTTATCTAAAATGGGTATGAAACTGACCACTGGATTTCCCCAGATGTCTACAAAGACCAAGAAGGAGTGGCAAATGAGCTAAGTGGAAAAACAGGTGTGTTTGATCATTTTGAGATTAAATTAGTGTTTCAACAAAAAGTGACCAATTATGTTAAATGCTGTCAAGATTTTATCTAAAATGGGTATGAAACTGACCACTGGATTTCCCCAGATGGAGTTTGTTGGGGAAATTTGACAAGAACTATTTTAAAGCAGTGATGGACGTAGAAGTCTGATTAGAGTATGTTAAGGAAAGGCTATAAAGTGAGTAATCTTTTATTATACTATAGGAGTTTTGTTCTAAAGAGAAGGGGCAGTGACTAGAGGTAGGATGGAGTCAAGAAACAGTTTCTTGAAATGGAATAAGTGAAAATATGTTTTGTGGTTCTGGAAATATTTTAGTAGAATTGGAGAAATTGAAGATGCCAGAGAGAGACAGTTTATAATTTTTGGAGAATTCTTTGAAAGGGAGAGAGATTCTGTGAAAAAGAGGGGTGGATAAAAATGAAGGGTGAGGCTTATGAGAGGAGGCAGAGATATGGGTATAGATTCAAATATATTGGTAGATTTGGCCATGCTGATGTCAATTCATTAATGGTTACTTCAATTATTTCTGTGAAATCAGCTGAGTGTGAAGAGAGTACAGGGTTGTGAGAGACTTGAGGAGAGAAAAATCAGACAATCTAACAATCTCTGGTGCGTTTAGACGACTGATGTTCAGTGATTATTGACACAGATGGATTAATACCATAAGGCTGATTGTCCACCTGACAATCAGTGAGCAAGAGCTTTAATCCGTGGAGGAAGGGGTTTACCTGCAGAAGCAGCACAGTCAGCTCTAGCAGTCATCTTGAAACTAATCATGCAGTGGTCTGATCAGTGTCATCCTGATTGTTTTAAGTACAGTTAATCTTCATTCCCATGGTTTGTTCCCATTTCTTTGAGGCCTGTTCTCAGGATTTTGGCAGTTTAAGTCATGGCTACAGTCTGGTCTCCTTATTTCTATGTAGCTCCTATTGCAGACTATATTTCTTCAGTGATGAGTAATATTGAGCATATTCAACCGGCATGAACAAGATGTACTCAGCACTGCTCTCTGTCATTTCAAGGAAACAGATCAGACTGGAATATGACAAATGCAACTGATGGATATAGCAGGAGAAACAGCCTGATAAAGAAGGAAGGATATATACCTATATACATGAACCTCATCCAAAGAATCCTTTCCATTCAATTATATAACTGATATGTCACTTTCTCAAAGCTATGTTTCTCTCGTTGTTTCCTAAGCTTACCTGTTATTGTGAGGCTGAAATTAAATTATGAGTAAAAGGGTTTATTTGCATACCAATTAGCATGCATCTACATCATCATTTTTAGTTTATTTTTTAAGTGTTATATAATTATATATTTGAAAATTTTTATTGGAGGAAAATTTCTTTACAATATTGTGCTAGTTTCTGCCATACATCAACATAAATCAGCCACAGATATACATGTGTCCCCTCCCTCTTGAACCTCCTTCCATCTCCCTCTCCATCCCACCCTTCTGGGTTGAGCTCCCTGTGTCATACAGCAAATTGCTAGTTTAATGACCACATTATAGGGATATAACAAATTTACTGATATAACCCACTACTATTAATCCCATCTGTTGTTTCTAGGTTATCTCTTATATGAATAACTAAATTTAAAAGTTTTATATTTATCTTTATTTTCTCATCTAAGCATTTAATTTGGAAAAAAATTAGAAAAATAGAATTGATATGTCAAAGAGCTTTAATTTAAATCAACTTTATTGAAGAAAATTACATAATATAAAATGCACAATTTATAAGTATATATAGCACAGTGTTTTAATAAATGTGTGCATTCATGAAACCACCATGACAATTAAGATACAGAAAGTGAGAGTGCTAGTCACTCACTTGTGCCCAACACTTTGAGACCCCATGGACTCTAGCTCTCCAAGCTCGTTTGTCTATGGAATTCTCCAGGCAAGAATTCTGGAGTGGACAGCCATTCCCTTCTCCAGGGGATCTTTCTGACTCAAGGATTGAACCCAGGTCTCCTGCATTGCAGGTAGATTCTTTACAGTCTGAGCCATTTTTATAATTCTAAACAAGTTGTCTTGAACCCCTTGCAATAAATGCTCATCTCTTACTCCTGGCCCTAGGAAATCACTGATCTGTTTTCTATCACTTAAATTTAAATTTATTTATAACTGCTAGCTCACTGTATATACTATTTTGCATCTAGCTTCTTTCAATCAGTGTAATATTTTTGAGAGTTATCCATATTGTTAAATTTATTATGAGTCTATTTCCATTATTACAGAGTAGAAGTCCATTGAATGGATATACCAGCATTTGTTTATCCATTTACTTCTTAATGAGCTCTTATGAGTAAAGCTGCTGCTGTTGCTGCTGCTAAGTTGCTTCAGTCTTGTCCGACTCTGTGCGACCCCATAGACGGCAGCCCACCAGGCTCCCCCATCCCTGGGATTCTCCAGGCAAGAACACTGGAGTGGGTTGCCGTTTCCTTCTCCAATGCATGAAAGTGAGAAGTGAAAGTGAAGTCACTCAGTCGTGTCTGACCCTTAGTGACCCCATGGACTGCAGCCTACCAGGCTCCTCGCGCATGGGATTTTCCAGGCAAGAGTACTGGAATGGGGTGCCATTGCCTTCTCCGGAGTAAAGCTGCTAAGAATACTCATATATAAGTCTTGGGGTAGGCATGTGTTTTCATTTCTCTTGGGAAAATACTAAGAAATAAAATTGTGGATTCATATAATAAAGGTATGGACTTTCCAGGTGGCTCTAGTGGTAAAGAACCCATCTGCCAATGCAGGAAAATTAAGAGACACGAGTTCGATCCCTGGGTTGAGAAGATGCCCTGGAGGAGGGCATGACAATCCACTCCAGTATTCTTGCCTGGAGAATTTTCATGGACAGAGGAGCCTGGCAGGCTACTGTTCAAAGGGTCACAAAGAGTCGGACACAACTGAAACGACTTAACACACATGCATAGTAAATGTACTGCTTTATTAGAAACTGCTTATTTCCCAGTAGAGTTGTATCATTTAACATTTGTCATCAGCAGGATATGAGAGTTCCACTCACTCTTTTTTTTTTTTTGTATTTATTTATTTTTTTACACGAACTTCCACTCACTCTTCATTTTTAACAAAACTTAGTAGAATCAGACTTTTTACAAAACTATTAGCCATTCTACTGCCTTTATAGCTATCTCATTGTGGTGTAAATTTTCATTTCCCCAAGGACTAAGGATACTGAGCATCATCTCATATGCATATTGGCCATTCACACTTTTTTTAAAAAAAAGTATCTTTTAAAATCCCCTGCACATTTTTAATTAGATCATTTACCTTCTCAGATTAAATTATTTATATATTTACATATGCCTTTTAATATGAGTTGTGACTCTCATATCAACTATATTTCAATTTAAAAAATAAGTAAAATAAAAAACAATTGCAGATATCCTGGTCTGTAGCTTGATGTTTTACATACTTGAAAGTGTCTATCAAAAATCAAAATTTATATCAATAAATGAGAGATAGATAAAATGCATTTTATCAAATTATTCTTTTCAAGTTTCAGGATTCTTGTGTCTTAATAAATCTTTGCTTACCTTAAGTTCGAAATAATTTTCTGTGTTTTAAAAGAAATTCTATTATTTACATCTTAGTTTACAGTTCATTCAACACCAACATTTGTGTTTGACAAATCTCTTTGATTTTGCAAATTCAGATGATGATATTATACACATACTCATACATGTACATATACAATATCATGTATATAATATATACATTTTGTATAAGTATACAGTATAATAAACTACATAAAATGTAATGTATATTATACATCAAATATGTTGATATTGGGGAGTGTTGCTTTTTAAAGTAACTAGGGAAAAAACAATATATCTATAGTAACCGAGAATTAAAAGCTTTGATAAGCTCAATATGATAGATGTTGGAGTAGAAAGTCCAGAAGTAAGAGCACATTGAAGTATTTGTTTTAGCCTTTAGAAGATGCAGATGAAAGATATAAAGTTAGTCACACAGTCATGTCCAATTCTGTGATCCCACAAGACTGTAGCCTGCTGGCTCCTCTGTCCATGGAATTCTCCAGGCAAGAGTACTGGAGTCAGTTGCCATTTCCTTCTCCAGGAAGATACAGATGTTTGGGGCTAGTGTATGGGNAATAGGCACAGAAATGGGAGTGACTGTGTTCCAATAAAACTTTATTTATAAGACAGTTGGCAAGCTGGATTTGGCCTGTAGGCAGTAGTTGGTTGACCTGTGCTCTAGACTCATCAGCTTGTGGTTGAAGGTTTCAACAGTGTGTAACAGGTGACAAGTGTTAGTCACTCAGTTGTGTCTGACTCTTTGTGACCCCATGGACTGTAGCCTGCTGGCTCCTCTGTCCATGGAATTCTCCAGGCAAGAGTACTGGAGTCAGTTGCCATTTCCTTCTCCAGGAAGATACAGATGTTTGGGGCTAGTGTATGGGGATGATACGGAGGGATGATGTGGGGTGGGGGGTGGGAGGGGGAGATTCATGTTTGGGAGTTCATGTACACCCATGACGGATTCATGTCAATGTATGCCAAAACCAATACAGTACTGTAAAGTAAAATAAAGTAAAAATAAAAATTAAAAAAAAATTAACAAGAAATGTGAATGTATGGCAAAAACCACTACAATATTATAAAGTAATTAGCCTCCAATTAAATAAATAATTTACCAAAAAAAGATAATACTTTTAAAAAGAACAATTATCAAAAAGATGCATATTAAAAGTGAGACAACATGAAGGAAAAAATAAAGATGACAGATTTCAATATATACTTTCAATTGTTGGCAGGACACATACATGAATAAAACAAGAATTTGAAAGTTAAAACCAGTATAAATAAGAATGTTGAACTAGTGGCCCTCTATAGTTTTTTAAGCAACAATAAAAGAGTACACATTTGTCTCAAGTCCTAAGTGAATATTTATAAAAACATATGATAATGTGCCAAGCCATCAGAGAGCCTCAAGAAATTTCAAACAGCTTTAATTCCAATAATAAGCACATGGCTATATGCACTCATATTTTCCTCTTAGTGACACTAGACCGTAGGTCTAAAGTACAGGTAAAGGGATTGTTTTCTTAATGTAATGGAAAATAGAAACACATGAATACATTCCAACTGTTTCTTTTGTCTTGCGTCCTCCCACAACTCACTTGGCAACCAACCAGCCTAGGCTTAAGCCGTTGCACTCCTTATATATCCCTATCACTCTAGAATTTCCAAAAAAATTCTGAAAAAGTACATCTAGAAGTGGGAACAAATGTGAGATGTATCAACACTCACTATGTCTGAAATCCAACCTTGAGTCATCTCATACACAATCACATCCCAGCAAAAAATAAAAGAGTCGTCCTCTCTGAAGGAGGAAAACTTTATCCAGATATCTCTACAATTATTTTTAAATAAGATATTGCATTATTCAACCAAAACTTGACATGCATTCTGAAAAATTGAATCAAGAGAAAAACAGATAATAGTAACAGATCCATAGTTATTCCAGGCAGTACAGTTATCAAATTTGGATATTAAAATAACTGATAAACATGTCCAGAAAAATAAATGACAAGATGGAGCATTTCACCTTACAACTGGAAATTGTGATGCAAAATCAAATGGGTATTCCAAAATTTTAAATTATTATATCTGAAATTAAGAACCCAATAGATGAGGTTAACAGCCATTGCAACACATCTGATGAGAGGATTAAGAAAGTAAAAGACTAGCAGGAAATAATTACAGCAAAAAGAAAACTGAATGGAAATTTTAAAGAAAGAGAGAGGATGGGTCATGGTGAAAAGTTACAATACATTTGTAATGGTAACATTAAAAAAAAAAATAGGATGAGGTAAAAGAAATGCAAAGAGATCAAAATTAAGAATTTTCCAAAAGTTGAAAATCTTGAAGTGGCAGATTAGAAAACCTTACAAAACTCTAAGTAAAAATATTACAAGGAACATATCCTTACATATGTCATCATAAAGCCTCTAAAAACCAAAAACAGAAAACCTAAAAAGCAGGAGAGAAAAATGAGAAACAATGAGTGGTGATGATTTATCATCAAACAATGTAGAAGCCAGATAACTACATCATGATATCCCTGAAGTGCCAAAAGAAAATACCTGCCAACATAAAAATCTAAACTGAATAAAAATATCTTCCAAAAGCAGAAGTAAAAAAAAAGAGAGAGAGAGAGATGTCTAATCTAACAAACACTGAGAGTATTGTTAATGAACACCTGCACTAAAGGAAACAGTAAAGAGAGCTCAGGAGAAGGAAAATTATTAAAGTTTGACTAAAAAGAAATCAGGAAAGAATGAAATGCAAGAGAAAGAGTAACTTCATGGACAAATGACACTGAGTCTTCTCCAACTAAATATTTTTCATTTTATCGTATGTGCGTCCTAACTGATTTCTAGATTTTTTCCACTCTCGTGATCACCTCTGACTGTACTTGGAAATCTTGCTCTTAAATTGGAAGCTCGCTGATGGGTAAGATATGACAGAGCTAAACTGTCATGTGTTGTAAAAATTCTCCTTTGCCATGACATCCTGAGTGTTCCTAGTGGATATGAAGTAACGTCAATGTATGCCTTCTCACACCACCCAAACTCCTTCCTTTGGGTCTTACATTTATATTGCTATTCCTCATCTTAACCACCTCATGTCCCTAAATGTTACGTTGTCAACATCGATTTATTTCAGTTTGACATGATCCTAATCTCCTTGGTTTGAAGAAAGATACAAAGTTTCCAGGACTTGATTTAGAGAGTTCCCATTGCACCATAGCCTTCCAAGGCACATTTCATTGTTTACTGCCCTGTGCATGATAGACTATAAGGAAAAACAAGAACACCTATATGTCACATAAATATTTCATAGTCTGTGCCAAATATCATTTATTACATAAAGAGTAACTATGTCAGTTACTTACCTAGCAACTTGCAGCCCTATATTTATACTTCTCTGCCTTGTAATGCTAAAATTAAATTTTTTAGCTATGTTTGCCAATCAGTCTCCTGTTAATTTTCCCAAAGGAGGTATTACTGAGAGATCAGAAGATGGGAAGAAAGAAGAAATTCCTCTTGCTTTCTCTCTGCCTCTGGTAGCATCTCTGGAAGTGTATATGTCTCCTGAATGATCTTACTTGGACTCTGATTGATATAATATTCAGTAACAAAAGACTTGATATTTACAGAAGTGGTGAGTTCTATCATATCATAGCACTCATTTAACTATTTTAACTACTAAATTTTTAGCTGTGCGAAAGGAGGTAAAAGCTTTGGAAATGACTGGATTATCACAAAATAAATCATATGATAGCTCAGACTATAGCTGATGTTACATAGGCATTGTCTTTTCTTGAACAAAGTAAAAATCCCCTGGCATCAGGCATGTTTATACATCAGATTTTTTTTCCTGTATATATTAATTTCTAAAGGCCACCTGAAGCAGGAAGTTCTTACCTGACAGGTTTGCCGTACTCTTTAACTAATTTGCTCCAGAACTGTGAGAACTTTTCTCATCTTCATCATAAACTAACATGCAGCACACTGAAATAAAAGCATATCGAGACTCTCATAGGACATTGTGCCGATCCACTACCCTGATGACCTCAGGCTGATGGAACCTGATGAACAGAAAGTGGCAACTGCTACAGATGCCTTGATAACACTCAAGTGTATCAGAGGTTAGGAGATAAACCTCTTGACAGTATATGGACCTGGTACTTTAGTGACATGTCTAGGTGTTCAGTGGAGTTCTCCTTATATAGCTTGTCACTCAGAAATTATCACAATGCATATTTCGCTTTTTTGGCATTTGGAGGCAACCTATACCTCATCTGATGCTGCTGTTTCAACTTATTTACTGACAAACTGAAAGGCTTCCTGTTCTGAATGGGTTCTAAAACTGATCCAGGTTATAGGGAATGCTGCTCTGCTGCTAAGGCCCTACTGTCCAGCTGTTCCAATGAAACTCAGAGTAACTATGGCAAATAGAAAGGACAAATGAATCCCTAGAATTCATCAGTAGACAAATCATAATGTAGTTCCCCTAGGATTTTGAAGTAAGATAATATACCTCTCCAAAGATAGTATTAGCCTCTAGAAAAAAAAAAAAGAAAAGTCTAGACTTTTCCTAGTCCCTACGAAAAGAAAGTTTTAGATTGATATCTGGGCTTTGATAGAGATTTGATATCTGATAATGGGACAAAACTGACTCAAACTAACTCAGAAATGTGAGCTACATCATGAGATGGGTGTTCTTTAATCCAAACAAAACTTTAGTGCTGAGGAGCAGCACTCCAATCTCACAAGCAGCCGGCTCAGAATGCCTCGGCACTTTCACAGAGTGAGCCATCTGTCACCACTCCTTTGACCTAGAGCTTTACAGGATAACCCTAACAACCAGTTTACAGATGCAAAAACAATTCAGCCCTAGTTCACAGACGTTTCTATACGGTATGCTCTCGCCAGCCTGAGGTGTTGCCATACTTCAATCCTAATCAAGAATGTTCTGGAAAGGCAGCAGTGAAAAGCAATCTTCCTATTTCCTATCTTAATCTGGCCTAACTCTGAGAAGTATATTTAGTTATTTACTTTTTCTGGATCGAAATATGGCCAGAGATGTGAATCTATACTGATTCACAAGCAACAGGTAATAGTTTGGCATAGGAATCATGTAATTGGAAAAGAAGAAAAATCAAGAAAAAAAATTATAAGGAGTTCAGGGGAAGAAGCATGAGAAGACCCTCCCAGAAAGGACACAGCAAGAGAGGATATATTTGTTCTGTGTGATTGATCACAGGGTACTCAGAGCAGAGAAAGTTCTCAAGTATTAGGTAGAAAAGATGACCCTTCCTGTCATATTAGCCAGTCTCTGCTCAGCCACCTTGATGCTTACACAATAGACTCACATTCACATCGCCATGGCAGCAGGAGTAGAAAGTTATATTTGGGTCAAAAGCATGAGCTCTCATCTTACTAAGAAAACCTGCTTCTGTCACTGCTGATGGCTTAACTTTCCAAGAGGCCCTAACAGGTCATCATTTCTCAAATGGACCATTCCAAGCACCTGATGGCAGTTTGATTTTATTAGATCCTTTCTATACCATTGGAAACAGTGACACGACCTTAAAGAACAGAACGTTCCTCTTAGAATCTTCCTTTCCTGCTTAAAATTTTTCTGCCAGTGCCTCCACCCGTGGATAATGACAGGCCTTGTTCACCACACTAGCACACTACACAACAGCAGCTAACAGTGGTGCCAACAAAACAACTCGCTTTAGCATGAAAGAGCAGCAATAAACTAACTCCATGCCGTTGACTGGTTTTATGCCATCTGTGTATCCCTACAGATGTACCTGGCCAACGTGGAATAATAAGATGATCAGTTGCAGACTCACTTTCAAAATGTGATAACGGGCTGTGAACTAATGACCAGTATGTAGTGCTATTCCTTCCATGGCCGTCAAGCATGAGTTTGGAAATAAAGAGGAGAAGGGAGGGACTGCCCTCACTGTTATACCTAACAAATCACACTAAAATTGTTGCTTCCCATCCCACCAAATTCAGGCTATGAGATTTTAGAGTTACTAGTTCTTAAAGGAAGGTTGCTTCCATCAACTGGCGAGAGAATGATCTCTTTGAAGTGATACTGAGATTTCCACCTGGTCACTTTGGGCTTCTCATGCCACTACCGCAAGAGTCAAAGAAGAGAGTTACTTATTGACTGATGACAGTTATGGAAAGGAAACAGGGTCATTGTTAGGCAATGGAGGGATAAAAGGCTACGTTTGGAGCCCAGTGGCAAAAAAAAATGCCATGAAAGACCAAGTGAACGTACTATGGTTAAGACCACTGAGAACTGAACTGTTGCAGGGGCAAGTGTTTGAACCATCCACAAAGGGCAAGGATTCCAACCATATGAGATACTGACTGAGGGCAAATGGAGCCTGGAATGGGCAAAATGAATATTGTGTGTTAAGGCACATATGTGGAATCTGGGGAAACAAAGTGGTACAAATGATCTTATTTAAAGCAGAAATAGAAACACATACATAGAGACCAAATATATGGACACCAAGGAAGAAAAGCAGGGGAGCAGGATGAATTGAGAGATTGGGATTGACATATATATACTATTGATACAATGTATTAATCATGCAAAGAGTTGACTCTTTGGAAAAGACTCTGATGCTGGGAGGGATTGAGGGCAGGAGAAGAAGGGGACGACAGAGGGTGAGATGGTTGGATGGCATCACTGACTCGATGGACATGAGTTTGAGTGAACTCTGGGAGTTGGTGATGGACAGGGAGGCCTGGCGTGCTGCGATTCACGTGGTCGCAAAGAGTCGGACACGACTGAGTGACTGAACCGAACTGGTAAAGTATATAACTAGTGAGTACCTACTGTATAGCATAGGGAACTCTACCAAATGCTCTCCAAGTGACCTAAATGGGAAGGAAGTTGAAAACAGGCATATGTGTGTGTGTGTATATAGCTGATTATACAGTGGAGGTGATGAATAGATTTGAGGGATTAGATCTGGTAAACAGAGTGCCTGAAGAACTATGGATAGAGGTTCATAAAATTTTACAGGATGCAGTGATCAAAAAACCATCCCAAAGTAAAAGAAATGCAAGAAGGCAACGTGGTTGTCTGAGGAAGCTTTACAAATAGCTGAGCAAAGAAAAGAAGTGAAAAGCAAGGGAGAAAGAGAAAGATATACTCAACTGAATGCAGATTTCCAGAGTACAGCAAGGAGAGATAAGAAGGCCTTCTTAAATGAACAATGCAAAGCAATAAAGGAAAACAATAGAATAAGCAAGACAAGAGATCTCTTCAAGAAAACTGGAGATGTGAAACGGAAAAAGTAAAAGTCGTGCAATCCCATGGGATTCTCCAGGACAGAATACTGGAGTGGGTAGCCTTTCCCTTCTCCAGGGGAACTTCCCAATTCAGGGATCGAACCAGGTCTCCTACATTGCACATAAATTCTTTACCAGAAGAACCACTGGGGAAGGCCAAGAATGCTGGAGTGGGTAGCCTATCCCTTCTGCAGTGGATCTTCCTGACCCAGGAATCAAACTGGGGCCTCCTGAATTGCAGGCCGATTATTTACCAGCTGAGCTGTGAGGAATATTTCATGCAAGAATGTGCAGGATAAAGGACAGAAATGGTAAGGATCTAACAGAAGCAGAAGAGATTAAGAAGTGGTGGCAAGAATACACACAAGAACTATACAAAAAAAAGTCTTAACGACTCAGATAACCGTGATGGTGTGGTCATTTCCCTAGAGACAGACCTCTTAGAGAGGGAAGGCAAATGGGCCTTGTGAAGCATTACTAGAAACAAAACTAGCAGAGTTTATGGAATTCCAGGTGAGCTATTTCAAATCCTAAAAGATGATACTGTTAAAGTGCTGTACTCAATATGTCAGCAAATCTGGAAAACTCAGCAGTGGCCACAGGACTGGAAAAGGTAAGTTTTCATTCCAGTTTCAAAGAAGGGCAATGCCAAAGAATGTTCAAACTATCATACAAACGTACTCATCTCACATGCTAGCAAGGTAATGATCAAAATCCTTCAAGTTAGGCTTCAGCAGTAAGTTAAACAAGAACTTCCAGATGTAAAAGCTGGGTTTACAGAAAGGCAGAGGAACCAGAGATCAAATTGCCAACATTCATTGGATCATGGAGAAAAAAGAAAATTCCAGAAAAAAACATCCACTTCTGTTTCATTGACTATGCTAAAGCCTTCAATGTGTGGATCAGAACAAACTGGAAAATTCTTAGAGATGGGAGTACCAGACCACCTTATCTGTCATTTGAGAAACCTGTATGCAGGTCAAGAAGCAACAGTTAGAACCAAACATGGAACAATGGACTGGTTTCAAAGTGGGAAAGGAGTATGACAAGGCCGTGTATTGTCACCCCGCTTATTTAACTTATATGCAGAGTACATCACGTGAAATGCTGGGCTGAATGAATCACAAGCTGAAATAAAGATTGCTGAGAGAAATATCAACAACCTCACATATGCAGATGATACCACTCTAATGGCAGAAAGTGAAGAGGAACCCATGAGCCTCTTAATGAAGGTGAAAATGAAGAGTGAAAAAGCTGGCTTGAAACTAAATGTTAAAAAAATAACTAAGATCCAGTCCCATCACTTCATGGTATAAAGAAGGCAGGAAAGTTGAAACAGTTAGATTTTCTTTTCTTGGGCTGCAAAATCACTGCAGACGGTGATTGTAGCCATGAAATTAAAAGACGCTTGCTCCTTAGAAAGAAAGCTATGACAAACCTAGGCAGCATATTAAAAAGCAGAAAGATCATTTTGCTGACAAAGATCCATAGAGTCAAACTATGGCTTTTCAAGCAGTCGTGTACAGATGATAGAGTTGGACCACAAAGATGGCTAAGCACCAAAAAATTGATGGCTTCAAATTGTGGTGCTGGTGAAGACTCTTGAGAGTCCTTTGGACTGCAAGGAAATCAAATCAGTCAATTCTAAAGCGAATCAACCCTGAATATTCACTTGAAAGACTGATGCTGAAGCTGAAGCTCCAATACTTTGGCCACCTAATGTGAAGAGATGAGTCATTGGAAAAGACCCTGATGCTGGAAAAGAGTAAAGGCAAAGAAGGCGGCTGTCAGAGGATGAGATGGTTAAATAGCATCACCAACTTGATGGACGTGAATTCGAGCAAACTCTGAGAGGCAGCAGAGGACAGAGGAGCCTGGTGTGCTGTAGTCCTTGGGGTTACAAAGTGTTGAACAGGACGTAGTGACTGAACATAGACAAGTAGCTGATTCACTTTCCCATGCAGTAGAAACTTGCACAGCACTTTAAAGTAGGTATATGCCAATGGATATTTTTTAAAAAAAAGAAGAAAGAAACTGGGGAACGATTTTACTTGTAACAAGATATAAGAATACAACTACCACAAAAGTGCATCTTTTTTCTTCCCCACCCATTACTCACCCACACACGCAATTTTTCCTCCTAAGAAGCAGCATTTCTACCCTGCTCTCTCTTTACCTGTAGCAGCACCTCAGGAAGCAGCCTGACCCTGGTTTCTGCCCTAAAGCTGTCTTCATGGTTCCAGTACTGACGTGTGGCCTGTGTTCGGTACTTTTAGACCCTGGTTACACTACTCCCTCCCTTTTCCTTTACCAGAAAAATGGTGAGTGTTTCCTACAAGATTAATTTCTGGGTTAGCTCCTCATCCCCACTAACTCTTTGAAACATGTGGAGTGGTTTCTGCTTCTCTTTATTTTTTTATTTATTTTTTTGAGCCATAAAGTTTCTTTGCTTTATTGAACTCTGCTTTCATTGGTGCTATAACAGAAGCCATACTGGAATGGGTTGAAGAGTTAATAGAAAGTAGAGATAGTAAGGGCAGAGAACTCTTTACAAGAGTAAAGGGGAGAAAAGGGAAGACTAGATTAGGAGCTCAATTCCAGCTGATTATTTCAATTCCTAAAAGATGATGTGGCAAAAGTGCTGCACTCAATATGCCAGCAAATTTGGAAAACTCAGCAGTGGCCACAAGAAGGGAAAAGGTCAGTTTTCATTCCAATCCCAAAGAAAGGCAATGCCAAAGAATGCTCAAATTACTGCACAATCGCACTCTCATATATGCTAGTAAAGTAATGTTTAAAATTCTCGAGGTCAGGCTTCAACGATGCATGAACCATGAACTTCCAGATATTCAAGTTGGTTTCAGAAACAGCAGAGAAACCAAAGATCAAATTGCCAACACTCATTGTATCATCGAAAAAGCAAGAGAGTTCCAGAAAAACATCTATCTCTGCTTTGTTGACTCTGCCAAAGCCTTTGACCAGGTGGATCACAACAAATTGTGGAAAATTCTGAAAGAGATGGGAATACCAGACTACCTGGCCTGCTTCTTGAGAAATCTGTATGCAGGTGAGGAAGCAACAGTTAAAACTGGACATGGAACAACAGATTGTTTCCAAATATGAGAAGGACTACTTTAAGGCTATATATCGTCACCCTGCTTATTTAACTTATATACAGAGTACATCATTTGAAACCTTGGGCTGGATGAAGCACAAGCTGGAATCAAGGTTGTCAGGAGAAATATCAATAACTTCAGATATGCAGATGACACTACCCTTATGACAGAAAGCAAAGAGGAACTGAAGAGGCTCTTGATGAAAGTGAAAGAGGAGAGGGGAAAAAGTTGGCTTAAAACTCAACATTCAGAAAACAAAGATCATAGCATCCAATCCCATCACTTCATGGCAAATAGATGGGGAAACAATGGAAACAGTGAGAGACTTTATTTTCGGGGGCTCCAAAATCACTGCAGATGGTGACTGCAGCCATGAAATTAAAAGATGCTTGCTCCTTGGAAGAAAAGTTATGACCAACCTAGACAGCATATTAAAAAGCAGAGACATTACTTTGCCAACAAAGGTCTGTCTAGTCAAGGCTATTATTTTTGCAGTGGTCATGTATGGATGTGAGAGTTGGACTGTGAAGAAAGCTGGGCGCTGAAGAATGGATGCTTTTGAACTGTGGTGTTGGAGAAGACTCGTGAGAGTCCCTTGGACTGCAAGGAGATCCAACCAGTCCATGCTAAAGGAAATCAGTCCTGAATATTCATTGGAAGGACTGATGTTGAGGCTGAAGCTCCAATACTTTGACCACCTGATGTGAAGAACTGACTCATTTAAAAAGACCCCGATGCTGGGAAAGATTGAAGGTGGAAGGAGAAGGGGACGACAGAGGATGAAATGGTTGGATGGCGTCACTGACTCAATGAACATGAGTTTGAGTGAACTCCGGGAGTTGGTGATGGACAGGGAGGCCTGGCGTCCTGCAGTCCATGGGGTCGCAAAGAGTAGAACGTGACTGAACTGAACTGAGATTAGGAAAACATAGGATCCAAGAACAGTTTATCTCTCTTACATTTTAAGGGAATGTTTATAGCATGTTTAAATATTAAAGGGGGCTTCCCAGGTGGCACAGTGGTGAAAGAATCTGCCTGCCAATATAGAAGGTACCAGAGATGCAGGTTCTATCCCTGGGTCTGAAAGATCCCCTGGAGCAGGAAATGGCAACCCACTCCAGTATTCTTGCCTGGAAAATTTCAAGGACAGAGGAGCCCAGAAGCTTCTCAGCCTTTTGGTTAAGATCAAGTGTACCCTTTCTTTTATCAATCCACTCATCTTTCCTACATATTTAAATATCTCAGTCCATCTGAATCAGTGATTATCACAGTTTCTTGGAGACTGGGGCTTTCCAGAACCCTCCTCCCCTAAGTACTGCTGCTAAGAAAAAACTAAAAGAGGAGAGAGAATCTATACTTTTTAAAAAACCAACCCCCCTCACTTCCACTATATCATTTCTGTTTCATGTTTTGCTTGTTTACATTTCTCAAAGGAATTTCATCAAAACAAAGGCTTTTTCATATAATAACATGTTAGAAATCATGGATTTTTTTGCCACTGACAAACATGTAGATCTTGGTCAAGGATAAAAATCTAGCTCTTACCTCAGTAGAAGTTGCTGTGTTCTACCTAGAGGTGGGGGGTGGTGTGAAATGTCACCCCAAATGTATTCCCTTCCCACTCTCTCACTCCACTTTCTCACCAGCAGTTCTATTCCAATGGTCCTGATCCTCTGCCCCTTGTCTCTAGGGTACTCTCACTCTTAAGAGCCTGGCTGAAAATTTTCCTGCACTCATTGTGTATCAAAAGGCTGAATGCATCCATAAAGGCTGCAATAAAAATAACCCAAACAAATGACAACTCCGTCACATGTCCTATTAGCAAAGTACTTGTGTGGGAACAAAATGTTGTTGGTTTTGTTTTCATTTTTTTAATACAGTCAAGGCCCCAGTGGGGCATGAATGTGGAATATCATCCCACTTTATAATATATGCACCATAATCTTCTTAAAATGAGTTTTCACTTCAAGAAACATAAGGACTTAAATATGAGCAGCCTGTTTTGTGCATTTGTGTGTTTGGCATCTCATTACACTTCAGACCATTTTGTCTTCTTAGAACAATTGAATATCATTAGTGGAGGCATATTTTGTTGCCAGAACTTGCTTGGTTGTGATTGTGCTTGTTAAAATGTGTCCATTTGCCAGCTGATGGATGGGAATTCTGAAGGGTGCCTGGTGGGTGAGCATTTGAATATCAGAACTTTCATCTCTTTCTTCCAGAGAGAAAAATAGCTTTGCTACCAACCAACACAATGCACGAATTGTCCTTGACTTCCCCTCCCTCTTTTGTCTTCTTTCTGTAACACTCTGTTTAGCTCACAGAGTTTCTCTCAGGCACCCAGAACTGCACAAGATATAAAAAGCTTCAGAGCCCAGCAAATCTTGGAACAAATCCAGATGCCTCAGCTTTTTTAACATGGTGGTGACCTTGGGCAAATGACTGAACCTGTAGGGCCTCAGGGCTTTAACTCGCAAATTGGACCTCCTAGCGCTTATTTTTCAGGGTCTTTACAGTAAAAACTCCTCACCTGGTTTGGGCACCTAGTAGACCCTCAAAGATTTGTAGGCAGACACAACTAAAAAAAAAAAAAAAAAAAAAGCTAAAACAACTAAAGAAGCACTGAAGAGCAAATAGAGTGCTGTATTAATTAGAATGTAACCAGGCAATAAAATACGATGTTCAGTTAACTTCAGCCGCTCAGTTGTGTCCAACTCCTTGTGACCCCATAGACTGTAGCATGCCAGGCTTCCCTGTCCATCACCAACTCTGGGGGCTTGCTCAAACTCATGGCCACCGAGTCGGTAATGCCATCCAACCATCTCATTCTCTGCTGTTCCATTCTCCTCCCGCCTTCAATCATTCCCAGCATCAGGGCCTTTTCTAAGGAGTCAGTTCTTCACATCAGGGGCTGAAGTATTGGAGTTTCAGCTTCAGCATCAGTGCTTTCAATGAATATTCAGGACAGATTTCCTCTAGGATTGATGAGTCTGATCTCCTTGCAGTAAAAGGGACCCTCAAGATTCTTCTCCAACACTACAGTTCAAAAGCATCAATTCTTTGACTCTCAGCTTTCTTTATAGTCCAACTCTCACATCCATACATAACTACTGTAAAAACCATAGCTTTGACTAGATGGACCTTTGTTGGCAGAGTAATGTCTCTGCTTTTAATATGCTATCTGGTTTGGTCATAATTTTTCTTCCAAGGAGAGTCTTTCAATTCAATGGTTGTAGTCACCATCTGCAGTGATTTTGGAGCACAAAAAAAATAAAATTTCTCACTGTTTCTATTGTTTCCCCATCTATTTGCCATGAAGTGATGGGACCAGATGCCATGATCTTAGTGTTTTGAATGTTGAGTTTTAAGCCAACTTTTTCACTCCCCTTTCACTTTCATCAAGAGGCTCTTTAGTTCTTCACTTTCTGCCATAAGGGGGTGTCATCTGCATATCTGAGTTTATTGATATTTCTCCTGGAAATCTTGATTCCAGCTTATGCTTCATCCAGACTGGCATTTCACATGAGGTACTCTGCATATAATAAGCAGGGTGACAAATACAGCCTTGATGTACTCCTTTCACAATTTCTTGGAAATTGGAACCAGTCATTTCTTCCATGTCCAGTTCTAACTGTTGCTTCTTGACCTGCATACAAATTGCTCAGGAGGCAAATAAGGTGGTCTGTTATTCCCACCTCTTTCAGAATTTTCCACAGTTTGTTGTGATCCACACAGTCAAAGGCTTTGGCATAGTCAATAAAGCAGAAATAGACGTTTTTTCTGGAACTCTCCTGCTTTTTCAATGATTCATTGGATGTTGGTAATATGATCTCTGGTTCCTCTGTCTTTTCTAAATCCACCTTGAACATCTGGAAGTTCATGGTTCACATATTGCTGAAGTGTGGCTTGGAGAATTTTGAGCATTACTTTACTAGTGTGTGAGACAAATGCATTTGTGCAGTAGTTTGAACATTCTTTGGCATTTTTTTTCTTTGGGATTGGAATGAAAACTGACCTTTTCCAGTCCTGTGGCCACTGCTGGGTTTTCTAAATTTGTTGGCATATTGAGTACAGCACTTTCACAGCATCATCTGCTAGGATTTGAAATAGCTCAACTGGAATTCCAACACCTCCACTAGCTCCACTTTGGCTTTTTGCATTTCTTTTTCTTGGGGATGGTCTGATCACTGCCTCCTGTACAGTGTCATGAACCTCTGTCCATAGTTCTTCAGGCACTCTGTCTATCAGCTCTGATCCCTTGAATCTGCTTGTCACTTCTACTGTATAATCATAATGGATTTGATTTACTTCATACCTGAATGGTGTAGTGGTTTTTCCTACTGTCTTCAATTTAAGTCTGAATTTGGCACTAAGGAGTTCATGACCTGAGCCACAGTCAGCTCCTGGTCTTGTTTTTGCTAATTGTATAGGGCTTCTCCCTCTTTGGCTGCAAAGAATGTAATCAATCTGATTTTGGCATTAACCATCTAGTGATGTCCATGTGTAATCTGAGGAACCCCAAGATAAATTATTTTAGAAGCAAAACCTAGTAAGTTACAGTATATTCTTTGCACTTATTTTTTCTAAAGTCACCAGAGACATTTGATTTAGCAACAGTGAACCATTGCTCCTATGGTGAAAACAGGATTTGGCTCCTGTGAGCCTTTGGTCACAACCCTTTTATCAGTGAAAAACCTCAGGTTCTATTTGTTCCTTTCAAAGACACCTCATTTAATACAGTCTCTTACTATTACACATTGTTGATTCATTTAACATTGAACTCGTGTCCAAGAGCCTCTACCTCCCAGCTGAATGGAGCTTACTTAGACATATGTTTTCTCCCTGAGGCATATCGCAGCCTTTCTGCTTAACTTGCTTAGGAACAATAGACAGGAACTCAGCACTACACTTAAAGGCCATCTTAAACAGGTAAAAGAGTCGGACNATACATAACTACTGTAAAAACCATAGCTTTGACTAGATGGACCTTTGTTGGCAGAGTAATGTCTCTGCTTTTAATATGCTATCTGGTTTGGTCATAATTTTTCTTCCAAGGAGAGTCTTTCAATTCAATGGTTGTAGTCACCATCTGCAGTGATTTTGGAGCACAAAAAAAATAAAATTTCTCACTGTTTCTATTGTTTCCCCATCTATTTGCCATGAAGTGATGGGACCAGATGCCATGATCTTAGTGTTTTGAATGTTGAGTTTTAAGCCAACTTTTTCACTCCCCTTTCACTTTCATCAAGAGGCTCTTTAGTTCTTCACTTTCTGCCATAAGGGGGTGTCATCTGCATATCTGAGTTTATTGATATTTCTCCTGGAAATCTTGATTCCAGCTTATGCTTCATCCAGACTGGCATTTCACATGAGGTACTCTGCATATAATAAGCAGGGTGACAAATACAGCCTTGATGTACTCCTTTCACAATTTCTTGGAAATTGGAACCAGTCATTTCTTCCATGTCCAGTTCTAACTGTTGCTTCTTGACCTGCATACAAATTGCTCAGGAGGCAAATAAGGTGGTCTGTTATTCCCACCTCTTTCAGAATTTTCCACAGTTTGTTGTGATCCACACAGTCAAAGGCTTTGGCATAGTCAATAAAGCAGAAATAGACGTTTTTTCTGGAACTCTCCTGCTTTTTCAATGATTCATTGGATGTTGGTAATATGATCTCTGGTTCCTCTGTCTTTTCTAAATCCACCTTGAACATCTGGAAGTTCATGGTTCACATATTGCTGAAGTGTGGCTTGGAGAATTTTGAGCATTACTTTACTAGTGTGTGAGACAAATGCATTTGTGCAGTAGTTTGAACATTCTTTGGCATTTTTTTTCTTTGGGATTGGAATGAAAACTGACCTTTTCCAGTCCTGTGGCCACTGCTGGGTTTTCTAAATTTGTTGGCATATTGAGTACAGCACTTTCACAGCATCATCTGCTAGGATTTGAAATAGCTCAACTGGAATTCCAACACCTCCACTAGCTCCACTTTGGCTTTTTGCATTTCTTTTTCTTGGGGATGGTCTGATCACTGCCTCCTGTACAGTGTCATGAACCTCTGTCCATAGTTCTTCAGGCACTCTGTCTATCAGCTCTGATCCCTTGAATCTGCTTGTCACTTCTACTGTATAATCATAATGGATTTGATTTACTTCATACCTGAATGGTGTAGTGGTTTTTCCTACTGTCTTCAATTTAAGTCTGAATTTGGCACTAAGGAGTTCATGACCTGAGCCACAGTCAGCTCCTGGTCTTGTTTTTGCTAATTGTATAGGGCTTCTCCCTCTTTGGCTGCAAAGAATGTAATCAATCTGATTTTGGCATTAACCATCTAGTGATGTCCATGTGTAATCTGAGGAACCCCAAGATAAATTATTTTAGAAGCAAAACCTAGTAAGTTACAGTATATTCTTTGCACTTATTTTTTCTAAAGTCACCAGAGACATTTGATTTAGCAACAGTGAACCATTGCTCCTATGGTGAAAACAGGATTTGGCTCCTGTGAGCCTTTGGTCACAACCCTTTTATCAGTGAAAAACCTCAGGTTCTATTTGTTCCTTTCAAAGACACCTCATTTAATACAGTCTCTTACTATTACACATTGTTGATTCATTTAACATTGAACTCGTGTCCAAGAGCCTCTACCTCCCAGCTGAATGGAGCTTACTTAGACATATGTTTTCTCCCTGAGGCATATCGCAGCCTTTCTGCTTAACTTGCTTAGGAACAATAGACAGGAACTCAGCACTACACTTAAAGGCCATCTTAAACAGGTAAAAGAGTCGGACACGACGGAGCGACTGAACTGAACTGAAACAGGTAAATCACCAACAGAAAGCACAAAATACACAAAAAATGCGAAATATGCCACACAAAATTGACCATGAAGGGGAAATGTGTTTACAGGATGAGAGCTTGTTTGATTCAGCCTCAGAGGGGTTGTACATGGGGTGACTCGAATTTTTCACTCCTTGGTGCACGTGCATGTCCATGGATGACCCCAGAAATGCCATAGTATTAATGGGGATTACAAGTAATTTTAGCAAGTAGAAAAATTGGGGAACAAGGAATCTATGAACAAGAAGAGTCAACTGAAAACATCAGGAGGGGTCCTTGGTCACAGGAAGGAATGCCTTAAAATGAGTGATGAGAGGACAGGGTCCAGGCAGGAACTGCCAAATCAGCAAGGTGAAATCACTGAAAATCAGAAACGGTGGATGGGGACAAATGATAAGCCAGGAATCCTCTGGCCTGGAGCCCAAGCAGTGCTTTTGCTCACTTCCTTCATATCCAGTGTGCCCTGTTTGGAGCTCCTTTGTCTAGCTTATCAAAACAGTGTCCGCCTTCCATTGCCCTTTAGACTTCCCCTGTTTTATTTGGGTTTCCCTGTGTTTCTCTCATAGCTCAGTTGGTAAAGAAGCCACTTGCAAAGCAGGAGACCCCGGTTCGATTACTGGGTCACAAAAATCTGCTGGAGAAGGGATGGGCTACCCACTCCAGTATTCTTGAGCTTCTCTGGTGGTTCAGCTGGCAAAGANTTTAGACTTCCCCTGTTATATTTGGGTTTCCCTGTGTTTCTCTCATAGCTCAGTTGGTAAAGAAGCCACCTGCAAAGCAGGAGACCCCGGTTCGATTACTGGGTCACGAAAATCTGCTGGAGAAGGGATGGGCTACCCACTCCAGTATTCTTGGGCTTCTCTGGTGGCTCAGCTGGTAAAGAATCTGCCTGCAATGCAGGAGACCTGGGTTCAAACACTGGGTTGGGAAGATGCCCTGGAAAAGGGAATGGCTACCCGCTCCAGTGTTCTAGCCTGGAGAATTCCATGGACACAAGAACCGGGTGGGCTACAATCAATGGGATCACAAAGAGTCAGACACGACTAAGTGACTTTCACTTTCACTGCTTTATTCTCCTCCAGAATGCACCTGCATGACCTGACATATGTGGGTTTTTATTTGTGAATTGTCTGTTGTCTCTGCCAGAATGCAGACTCCATGAAGTCAGGACCTTGTAGACTTCACTCTCCAGCCCCAGGGGACCTAAAGAGCACCTGTCACAGTGTGATTACCATAATCTGTTGAATGAGGACAGGAATTCTTATGACTCTGAAGACATTAAAAGTATGTTTTGTCTAAGAGGAAAGAGTCATTTGGGTTAAGAGTCCTATCAGATATGGAAGATTTATAGTGCTTCTGATGGTGTATGAAAAATAAAGAAGAAAAAAATAATTTCTATCCTCATGGGATAAGCAAAATAAAAAGAGAGGAGAATTAGGTTTAAGATGGAGGTTATGCTGGCATCAGGAATTACAGTTCAGCAAAATTGTTTACATAGATATATATGTTTACATACATATATTCAATATTGTTATTCATTATTCAGTTGCTCAGTTGTGTCCTACTCTTTGCCACTTGACTGCAGCACGCCAAGCTTCCCTGTTCATCACCATCTCCCAGAGTTTGCTCAAACTCATGTCCATTGAGTTGGCGATGCCATCAAATGGTCTCATCCTCTGTTGTCCCTTTCTCCTCTTGACTTCAATCTTTCCCAGCATCAGGGTCTTTTCCAGTGAGACAGCTCTTTGTATCAGGTGGCCAAAGTATTGTAGCTTCAGCTTCAGCAGCAGTCCTTCCAATGAATATTCAGCGTTGATTTCCTTTCAGATTGACTGGTTTTATCTTCCCGCTGTCCAAGGAACTCTCAAAATCTTTACAGTAAGACAGGGATCTATGGGATTGGGAACCAAGGGGATGAAGAAAGTAGATTAATGTACGGATCGGATCATCTGCATCTAGGTGTCAGAACCAAATAAACACAAGTTTCCCTGTCTTGAAACTCTGGCGGAGGTTGAGACTGAGAAGCATCACCCCTTCCCAACTCCAAATCACAGTGAATAAAGCACACCTGACTATAGCATGTTGGTTCTAAATCCTTTCTTACTCTGCATCTTCACAGAAATCCCAGCAATCCTCAATTGTCTGCCTCAATTGGAACTGCAGCCTACATGGTATAATTTAAAGCAAAATGGAAAGCTCTCTGCATTGCTAAAACAAGATGTCCAAAATGAGAATACTGCAGAATCTTTGGGGTCTAAGAGCTTTCAAAATGCTTCTGTACCTGGATAACTAACTAATTAAACTACTGTCAGTCATTAATACTTTAGTGTAAATTAGCTTATCCTGGTGTTTTAAGCAGTAATCATGTAATTCCAAACTAATTTTATAGAATGAGAAAACTGAGAACCATAATGGGAACATAGTGTTATAACTAATTTAGTAATTTGAGATGGGACAAAAACCCAGGCCTCCTGGCATTCAATTAACTATAGTGTTCTGATCTAAAACCTTTCCAGTACAGGTGGTTGAGACCATCTTCTAATGAAATTTCCAATTAGTAAATCCTTATGAGAAAAGTATATAAAACCTCTAGTAAAATGCAAATATCTTAACTGAAATAAATGCAAATAACTTAAAAAGGTATTATCCTCAATTGGTTTATCAAATTAGCTGTTCCCAGAAGTCAAGTCACATCTTAGAATGCACTATCCATCTATGAAAGATGAGCTAGACTTAAGAGTCCCCAAGAGCAACTGTCAATCTTGTCACCATTCTACATTTGACTGGCATATCCACAGGAATCCAGAGCCCACAGAGGATGACAAGCAGCTATAGGGAGCTTGATTTTTCTGAGCTGATTGTGGCAAGTCCCTGAGTCATGTAGAAGCAACTCTAAACCCTTGTGATTGCAAACACTAATCAAGAAACTGATTATACCCCACTGGAAGCTAAAAGATGATTTCTTAATGAAAGAACTGGATTTTGACTAAAATGCCTTTGGAAGTGTTCATTTCAGTGCTGCCCATTTCTTTAATACATTCCACCAACAGCTTCCCAACCACATTTTGTACACACACAGAAAGACTTTTATAAGCAATCACACTTAGCTATTAATGCTTGATGCTAACAAAATAAACTCCATGTTCTGTCTTCAATCCATTTTTTCCTATGGATGAGTACTGCTTACCTTCTCAGGAGTATTTAAGTTGTCAAAAGAAAATTTGCTTTTCTTACCCCGTGAGGGCAGGAACAATTAAATTCTTCTTTATCTTGCATTCAGTATCAGGAAACATAGCATTTCTATGAACCGAAGTGATCTACCAAAGGTGAAATTTCTAACATGAGAGCAGGCAAGTGCGTGAGCTACTTGGGGAAATAAGTTCCCTTGCCAGTAACTTCCAGGAGAAGCTGCATTTGCTGCCACAGTTGTGTATACTCACATCCCAGCAACTTTTATAGTCAGAGATTTTGAGCATCAATAATAGCATTATCTGCAACACTGTAGGTCATTAAAAGAAACATCTGGCTTTCTATTTTGAAGTCCTAATTTTTACAAAGATGCATGAGGCCACTGTGTTGGGGGGAGGAATGACATAGTTCTAAACCAGGGGTCAGGAAACCGTGGTTCACAGGTCAAATCTGGCATGTCACCTGTTTTGTAAAAAAAAAAAAAAATTGTACTGGGGCACGGTAACACATTGGTTTATGTGTTCTATTGTGTATGGCTGTTCTTATGCTACAGAAGCAGTGATGAGTAACTGTGACAGAGACCATATGGCTCACAGAGCCAAGAATAGTTACTATTGGCCTTTTATACAAAAAGGGCTCTAAACCAGTAGATTTTCTTGCTCTAACCAGTGGATCAGGTTTTGAACGTAGGCATTTATGTTTTTAACAAGACTTCCAGGAAAGGCTACTATCTATGGATGTTTAAGAAATTCCACGAGGGACTCTATTTGTGCCAAGCTTTGAGAAAGGCCAAGGCATGAATGGAGAAAAGGCAGGTTTAAGTCTGTTGCTCAGTAATCAGACTCTAAGGAAATTCTGCACAATAGATTCCTCTTAACTTTCTGAGTCTCATGTTCCCTCCAGCTATGTGACTTAGCCTTGTTTTCTGAGACTGATTTTGGTACATTTCCACTTGGTTCTTGGCATCCTCTTTGTAGACAGCCAGTATTTATTTGTGGCATCACTCTTGGGGTCTATTCTTGCCACCAATATTGTATATGATGTTTATCTGTTCCTGCTCTACTGCTGACTCCAGACATCCTGGTTTGGGTCTAATTCCCAACTCAATTTGAGTACAACCAAAACAACAACAGCTAGCATTCTTCTCAGTTGAATGATTCATCTCTCATGAGGTCTCCAATTTTTAATGTTTGATCCCAAAACAAACATGAGATTGAGATACCCAGACAACTGCTTGTATCCCATATTCCGAGGTCAATCAGTGCCCAAGAAGTTGCTAAATGGGATCGCCAAAGACATTTAATTTGATAGCCTCAGCCTAAGCAGTCACCAGGTCATAGCATGGGATTACCTGGTATGCTGCTAAATTCATAATCAACTTCATTTTCAGATTCGGGAAGGTGGCGTTCTTCTCCAGCTGTTTATTCTCCCAAAGACTGGGAGCAGAATCTGCATTAAGATTCATCTGTAACAGTGAAAATGTTGGTGATAACAGTTCCTCTGTACACATCTCACCAATCTGTCTGTCCTTCTCTTGACCAGCCCCCCAAAAAAGTCTTATTTTGAGTGTACAAATTTACCAAACTTTGACCTTTGGAGATTTAAAGACTCTGAAAATTAGGGATATATCAGCTCTGCTGGTAAAGAATCCACCTGCAAAGTGGGAGACTGGGGTTCAATCTCCAGGCTGTGAAGATCCCCTGGAGAAGGGAAAGACTGCATGCTCCAGTATTCTGGCCTGGAGAATTCCATGGACTGTGTAGTTTATGGGGTCACAAAGAGTCAGACGCGACTGAGCATCTTACACTTTCTATTTTCACAAATTAAAAAATACAGTTAAAGTGTATGTATATCACTATGAATTATATATGTTCATATACACATAAACATAAATATAATGTTGTGATATATATGACAATAAAAAAATAAAAATAGTTTATAAGAAGCCAAGTAATTTGGAGTCATTTATAATGATAAGAAAGTTCCTCTTACCTTAAAAGCTTCCAATAATACCAGTTAAAAAGGTCAACTTAAGTATTTTGTTGGGGCTTCCCTGGTGGCTCAGAGGTTAAAGCGTCTGCCTGCAATGCGGGAGACCTGGGTTCGATCCCTGGGTCAGGAAGTTCCCCTGGAGAAGGAAATGAAAACCCACTTCAGCATTCTTGCCTGGAGAATCCCAAGGACGGAGGAGCCTGGTGGGCTTCAGTTCATGGGGTCGCAAAGAGTCGGACACGACTGAGCGACTTCACTCACTCAAGTATTTTGTTATGATGACTTTGAAAATACAATAAAATCTGAAATGTTTTCAGTATCTCTTCTTGAAACCTAAAACATACATAACACTTTTATTAATTTAATATCTAAAATATTTAGATAGGAACTTCCTAGAAATAGAACACAGTCCTGTTTATATGGACTAATTTCCAGAAAGTTTGCAAAACCAGGACTCTAGCAGATAGGTATTTAGATAGAAACTGATGGAACATGGGAGTTGGTGATGGACAGGGAAGCCTGGCACGCCGCAGTCCATGGGGTCGCAGAGTTGGACACGACTGAGCGACTGAACAGACTGATGGGACATGACCTCTGTGAGTTGCATCTGACCTGATCTGCGTCACATTTCTCACTGTCTCATTGATCTCTTATGTCACAACAGGAAGCCTACTCCTTGCAGAAAATTTCTAAACCTTTGTATTTTGGGATAGTGTACCCTTGGACTCAACTCCAAATTCTGTCAGGTAGAATGATTATTCACCTTTGAATACTGGGCCTGAAGAAGCCAGTCTGTTCCCACTTGCAACCCTCTGATAGACTCAACTGCCCCAGCCCTCATCTATCTCAGCACCAGCTTCCTTCTCATCAGTATTGAGTGCCTTGCAGCTGTGCTCATTCGAGTTCTAATGTTTCTTTCCTCTGTAAAATTGGCATCACCCAATTGTTACCACCTCTGAGAAACTGTGAGCCACTTCCAGCAGTTCTTTCTAGGCCCCTGTAGTTCTTCTCAGGGAGATAATGAAGATATGTGTCAAAGTTAAATGAGAGTGCATCCCCAGGGGGTAAGAGTGAATGCAGCCATTGAGGGTGATAGAAATGACAAAGGCTACAATATAGGGACCTGCTGCAGAGGTCACTGGATGGTGTGGATGTAGGGAGCATCTGTCAGGGGGAAAAAGCTAGGACAGGGCAAGATTTTGATCAAAAGAGAAATAATAACAGAAAAATAATGCAACAAAAAATGGCTATTGCCAACAGTGGTGAAGATCACCTCCAGCTGGCAATGATGAAGGAAACACTCTAAAGGAATGCTCTGATGAAAAGTGATGGGACAGAATATACTTGTTATGGCTGGTGACCTTACGCAAGATGGGAGGGAAGGGAGCACAGACATTCGATTGGCTAACCTAGAAGAAAAGAGGAAAAGATTGAACTTTGAGCGAGATGGAGCATGGGTGACGACACATTTACAATGGTGAATTCTAATTGTTTCCATTGAGTATATCTTGTTTTCCCATCCAGACTGCCAGATTCTGAAGGGTAAAGACAATGTTTTGTAAGTATTTGAAAACACAGCATGTACAAAATCTTGTCCAAATCATAGACAAAGTTGTCTAAAATCACAAGGTTAATAAATGTCAGGACACTTTGCCACTACAGTTCTATTGACTTCCCTAGATCAAATGCATGCCTTTTTTTCATACTTTTCTATGATATGCATCTTAGGTATGCCTCAGTTTTAACTTCATTTGAAATCTTTTCTTTTGTTTATTCTTCATTCTTGCCAATTCTTAATGTCTTATGTTGTTATAGTCTATAAATCTTCATAAGCCATCCTATCTTCTTTCAAATACAAAGCAATTAAATGAATCAAAAAAGAATATTATCTTTGTGATACACACACACACACACACACACACATACATTTCCCTGTAGGTGGAAAGATCTGCACTGTGTACTTATAGATTGGTTAACCTGCCCTTACATCTCTGGGAGTTCTGAAAAGCAAAATTCTATCTTTACATATTGCTTAATAAAGAAAGTATTTATGAACCCAAGTAAATGAAAGCCCTGATTAATGTCTGTGATCCCTGATATCCTTCTCTGTATATCCTCTCAATCTAATATTAATACTTTTTTGATTGCTCCCTACCTCTGGGTCTCTCCTTTCCCAGTACATATTGACTATCTCATGACAGGTTCCAAGGACTCAAAATGAAGACAGAGGCACCCTCCCTCCTTGAGTCTTAAAACAAGTATTTTTGTTATTTACTGAAGTTCCATTACTTTTGATTATTAGGAGGAAAGTTGGCATATGGGAATGGAAATTAAGATGGAGTAACTTTCAGAAATGCAAAATGAGTTACTAACAGAACCAAATTCTGTGCTCTTCTAGTTGCTCTTGGAATATGGATTTCAGTGTTTCAGCAGCACAAGATGACCTCTTGAGTGTGACAGAAGTCTTCAAATAAAAAATTTAAAAATAAGAAATAACAAAAATGACTCACCAAACAATTTAAAATCATAAATACCTGCAAATTCATCTCAAAGAGGATTGATCAATCATTAAATAATTAATGAGGACTTGCTGCTTGACAGAATTGTCCTAGGCACAGATGAGGATGAAGAAAGAGGGAAACTCTTAATTATCAAAAACATGGAAGACATACCACGTGTTGCATTAAAAAAAAGGGTGAAGTTGGGAGAAAAATTAAAGTACAAATACCCGTGGTAAATTTTGCATACATTCATAATAGGCATATTATTTATATGTATATATATAAACATATGTCTCATTACCCTAAGAAGTAGTAAAAAATGAAAATATTAATGCTTCTGAAATGGAACACTGAGACAAGAATAAATTAAAATACAGGAGGTAAGATCCAGCTTTCATTTGGCCACCAATGACCTTTGTGTATTGTTACCCTGCTTATTTAACGTATATGCAAAGCACATCATGAGAAATGCTGGGCTGGAAGAAGCACAAGCTGGAATCAAGATTGCCAGGAGAAATATCAATAACCTCATATATGCAGATGACCCAACCCTTATGGCAGAAAGTGAAGAGAAACTAAAAAGCCTCTTGATGAAAGTGAAAATGGAGAGTGAAAAAGTTGGCTTAAAGTTCAACATTCAGAAAATGAAGATCATGGCATCCAGTCTCATCACTTCATGGGAAATAGATGGGGAAACAGTGGAAACAGTGTCAGACTTTATTTTTCTGGGCTCCAAAATCACTGCAGATGGTGACTGCAGCCATGAAATTAAAAGATGCTTACTCCTTGGAAGGAAAGTTATGACCAATCTATACAGCATATTAAAAAGCAGAGACATTTCTTTGTCAACAAAGATCCATCTAGTCAAGGCTATGGTTTTTCCAGTGGTGACCAATCCATACAGCATATTAAAAAGCAGAGACATTTCTTTGTCAACAAAGATCCATCTAGCTGTCTCTTATACACATCTAGTTGTGTATAAGAGACAGTGGTTNAAAAGATGCTTACTCCTTGGAAGGAAAGTTATGACCAATCCATACAGCATATTAAAAAGCAGAGACATTTCTTTGTCAACAAAGATCCATCTAGTCAAGGCTATGGTTTTTCCAGTGGTCATGTATGGATGTGAGAGTTGGACTAAAGAAAGCTGAGCTCCAAAGAATTAATGCTTTTGAACTGTGGTGTTGGAGAAGACTCCTGAGAGTCCCTTGGACTGCAAGGAGGTCCAACCAGTCCATCCTAAAGGAGATCAGTCCTGGGTGTTCATTGGAAGGACTGATGTTGAAGCTGAAACTCCAATACTTTGGCCACCTGATGTGAAGATCTGACTCATTGGAAGAGACCCTGATGCTGGGAAAGATTGAGGTCAGGAAGAGAAGGGGATGACAGAGGGTGAGATGGCTGGATGGCGTCAATGACCCAATGGACATGGATTTGGGTGGACTCTGGGAGTTGGTGATCGACAGGGAGGCCTGGCGTGCTGCAATTCATGGGGTCACAGAGTTGGACATGACCGAGCAACTGAAGTGAACTGAACTGACCTTTGTGACTCTGGGGAAATTAGGGTCTATATCTAACTCTTTCTTCACCTGTGAAATGGGGGAATTGGATTATTTCTAAATTGAAAGAATATGCTGTGACTTTATGATATATTTCTTGATGTTAAACACTGACAATTGTCGAAAGAAATTAGAAATATTTGAGACTTGCTTCCAAACTTAGAGGGTGGTATCAATAGAAGCAACCATGGTCTCCCCAACAAATCCCTCAGTAAACTGAGGTAGAGCCCAGGGAAGAAGAACAGTGAGACCAATTTCAAGAAGGATAATTTAAAATACTTGTATTTGAGAAAGTTTGAGCAACAGTATAAGAACACCACTGGATTGTTGGAGGAGATCATCAAGAAGATATGAGTGCTGGTTGACCCAAGAGCTGGACCCAGGCTCATTGTCCCCGCTTCCTATCCTTGGAATGTATGTTTCACCAACTGTTCCCTAAGTGGGAGCCATTTTCAATGATGCAGGCTTGAAGGAGGTATATATTTTTGAGACTATGTGGATGGTATATGTGATAGAATCTGACTTCACAATCTCCATAAGCTCTTAAGATGCTGGTGGGCGGGGGCAGATCTATTCAACTTACAGCTCTAGAGATAAGTCTCCTTTGTAAATTTCCTTCTTCTTAACACCACCACCTACCAATCTGGAGTGGCTGACTTTTTCTTGGTCTCTCCTTACTCTTTGTGTACAGGGGCCAGTTTCAGATTTCATGAGATTAGTTTACAACCAACATGGGCTAAAAATTTTATAACACATTTCTCCCTTGCCTTTTGCAGGGAAGATACATAACAAAACAATAAGACCCCAAGATCTAAAGCTGGACCAAAATCCAATTCTAGTGTTTATCAGCTGTTTCACTGTTAACAAGTTAATCTCTCCAGGAATCAATGACCTTACCAGAGAAACAAAGGCAAGAATATCATCAAAATCATATTTTGAGGGGAGCATTAAGTAAAATAAGTATTTCATTAAAAAATTCTGATATTTTTATTTACTTAGTTTGGAAGAATAGATAGAATGTTTATTACTGATTTGGAAGTGACATCACCACACCCTGGAAAACTTAGCTGCTGTAACTATCATTAAAATGCTACCATTTGAAATATTTCTGTTAAATATAGTTAAAATGCTAACATTTTAACTCATACCAGCTGCTCACCATTTAAATGCAATCTAGCCTTATTCCTAAAATTAACATTGCCTAAAAGTTGGTCATCAATAAGGACGTGAATTTAGTTTTCCCTTTCATCCATCTTTCTGGGAGAAGTCTCCGTGGTTGGTCCTACTNTTAAAATGCTACCATTTGAAATATTTCTGTTAAATATAGTTAAAATGCTAACATTTTAACTCATACCAGCTGCTCACCATTTAAATGCAATCTAGCCTTATTCCTAAAATTAACATTGCCTAAAAGTTGGTCATCAATAAGGACGTGAATTTAGTTTTCCCTTTCATCCATCTTTCTGGGAGAAGTCTCCGTGGTTGGTCCTACCCACCTTCCTTTTCTGTCCTGTGGATGTGCCTGCAAGCTTGCCTTAACGCACAGGTGCAGGCGGTTTCTTCATCTAAGTGTCTGCAAGATTGTGTGTGTGTGTGTGTGTGTGTGTGTGGTTTTTTTTTTTTTTTTCTGTCAAACTCTTTGAGGGCATTGGGCTGACAGTTCTGGGTCGGACTGAGTTTAATCTTTTCCTTTCAAATCAAATTATGGGGAAAATGCCAGGGAAATGGCTCCCTAACAGCTGGCATTGTTCAGAAATCACCGAGCTTGGTGAATTTGTAAGATAAGTGTCTAAATTGTGGGGAAAGGCAGACAGCTTCCCCTCTTGGGCTGATATCCGAGGGACTAATGACTAAATGACCCCATTTTGCTCTCCACACAATGGTTTGTCCCAGAAGATGTGAGAGGCTCTCGGGGTTCAGTGGCCTCTCCAAAAATCAGCCTGCCTAAAAGCTGGTTTAGGGTCTTTCCTGCTGCCTCTGCTCCCAATTTAGTAATCTTATAACTTTTAAAACTGGTGAAGAGAGGAGAGGGTAGATTCTAGCCCTGAGTAATGTGAAATCATTGAAACCTCCCTATCTAGACACTAAGAAACATGGCTAAGAAAATAGAAAGTACTCAAGTACTCATAGGAAAAAAAGCCAAAAAGGGAGAAACAAATTTTAAACTATTATTGGAGAGCCACTACATTCACATTAAATAATAAAATATTGAAATTGATTGAGGTTGTGAAATAAGTGAATTACTTAGTCTTCCATGCATTAAAATTAATTTTTCATCTCCTTCTCCAGGCCACTTCCCACTGGCTCTTGTTGGGCCCTCTTAATATTTTATTTGCTGAAAGGAAAAGGTTTCCTTTTGACATATTGGTATTCCTGGGGTTGGTTGACTATCTCACTGCCGACTCCATAAGCGGATTTTTCAGTCTGACTGCAGCAACAATAAAACATAAAAGATACTGTATACCTCCTAAACTCAACAGATTTTCAACCTGTCCTCCCCTAAATACTTTTATCCATGAAGGCACCCACTTTGCACTTTACATTTCCACCTTTCTAATTCCCTTTCAGCCTCTCCACCAATAGCCTCTTGGCAATTCATTTAAAAAAAAAAAAAAGGCTTAAGAAAAGAGGAAATTTGAGGTCATTGCATTTGAGCTGTCACAGCCAGCTTTTACTTTCCTTTAGTTGTAGTTCCGGGGGAGGAGTTGGCCTCTTTGGGGAATTAGAGCAGCCACTGCTTGATGGGCCCTGATTTCTGGAGTTCAGGAATTCACATGGTGGATCCTCTTAGGTAGGAGGTGAACTCAAAGCTGGTACATAGACATCAAAACAGATGCTTAAAGCAGACAAATGGTGCAAAGAAGTGCCAGAATCACTAGAGATGGGTTTACCAGAATGTTAATCTCAAAAACCTCCACGTTTCCTGTCTGACATTCACATGCTAAATTTGGACTCTTCACTGTAAGGAAAGTTTATACATATAAGGACAGAAGTAAGAAACAGAAACACTCAATATCTCTTCAGAATGAAATGGGATTCCAAACTTTCCTTTACGTCCTAATGTTCCCTTCTAGATGATCACAAGAGCAATATTTTTGCACACTGAGAGAAATCTGACCCCGGACTAGTCTAAAATCCACTTTCCAAAGTCATGAAACTGCAGCCAACTGAAGGGACCTGACTTGCTCCAGTCAGTACTGACAACCCTGTTTCTAAGATCTGCAGTTCAGGGCCTTTGCACAGAACATTTTTAGGGCAGCTGGTGGTAGGAATGTTTTCTTTATCTTAAAGCTCATGCTTCTTTTCTCAGATAATTTAAGATTAGGGGTTAAGGCAGAAGCCATGCTATTTCAGGTCATTTGAATCCAGAGAGAGTGGTACAAAGATATTATCTGGTTATAATATCAATACACTCTTGACCTGGTTCAAAATGCAGACCAAAACTTCAGTGTATAAAACCATAACTATCCTTGTATATTCAAAACTATGAATATGTTCGTCCAAACTGTTCCTGTGATTGTCTTAGAAGAAAAGTCAGAAGTCATCAGCTTCACTCATCCTATGAAAAAATGTTGGTTCAGCCCCATTATCCATACAAAGTCACACTGTTGGTCAGTTCTGAGGACCAGAACTTAGCTGCCCCATTGCAGGTTCTGTGCTCTGCCTACTGTCCCCAAAAGGAAGAAGATGTATTGTGGCATTTGCTTAATGAAGGACATCAACTAAATGGAAGATTCCCAAATCTTCAACAGAAGGGAACACTAACCTATATGATAAAAATAGTGTTTTTAGAAGCCAAGGGAAATTTCAAAGCAATAAGCTTGGAAAGCTCTACTAAATATAGGCAAAGACATTTTTGTGTGGCAGAAATTTTCAAGGATTTTATTATCTTGTTGAGCTTTGCAAACATTTAAGACAGAGATATACTAGGCTTGTCTCAAACATAGGTGACCCTGGAAATCATCAACTGAGGAGCATTTGAAGTGAATACTGAGACTCAGAATGTGCCCCTGGAAACACCACATTAGTGCCTATGCACCTCATGATTCTCCATCAGAGTTGCAGAGAAACAGTTCAGAACAAGGAGTTAAATGAGTAGTCCTCTCCAGCAGCGAATTTGTTTTCAAGTCTCCATTGAAGAGCCTCACAATTCTCAAGGCTTCAATCATAAACTCACTGTGAATGTGCTAAAATCACTGAGTTGACCTATCACTTTAAGTTTAAACCTATTAGCCTGTCCACCACCAGCTGCACTCTATTTTTTTCACATTAATTGCAATCATACTCATTTGCTCTTATCACACTTGTGCATTTTCTGTTCCCAAAATGACCCTGGCTCTTTTAAGATCTTGTCTTTGCTTATGCTGTTCTTCTTATCTGTAATGACTTATTTTCTCTTTTCACTTGGTCTAACACAATCCTCATTGAGATGACCTTACATTCTATCTCCTTTCCAAGTCATCAGCATCCCCAGTTCAGAGGTGAATTTTTTCTGCTACAAACACACACCAACTGCCTAATTCTGCTATATTTTCACAGGTTTGTGTTTTATTTGCCTATTTATAAGCTATTTATTTATCATTGTTTCTCCATCAGCATAGAGCTTGATATTTGGCATATAAAACATTTCAGGTAATTGTTAAAATTAAGTGAAACATAGGAGTTGATGTTCTATCAATACATTGAGATCAGATTCAAGAGTGCCTTTAAAGCCATATAGAAGACTTTGGACTTAATCTAATAGATGTTTGGAGATGTTCAGATTTCTTCTTAAAGGGATGGGATTTGAAAAAAAGAAAGCATCATCCCTAGTTAGACAAGTAATGTCCATCGGTGAGCTTGGTGGTCATAAGTAAGCATCCTGAAATATACCTCCTAAGTTTGAATCCCAGCTCTGCACTTCCTAGCTATATGAAAATTACTAAACCTGTCTGTCTCTCAGTTTCCTCATCTGTCAAATCAGAATAGCATTATGCCTCAGGTCACTGTAAGGTTTACTTTACCCTTGTAAAGCCCTTAGAGCAATGTCTGGCACCCAGTGAGCCCTCAAGAAGCATTTGCTTGCATTATAACTAACCACAAGGAGAAGTGAAAGGGGCCTTGACCAGAACATCAGGAGACTTGGGCTGTTCTGAGTTTGAGTAAAAGGTACAAATGAGGTCAGGTATTGCCAGTGAAGGTACTTGTTTGCCACTCAGGTAGAGCATATGTTTGGTGAATTCACCATTATCTTCATCCTAGGCTTATAGGCATGAAGTCAGACTGGTAGCCCAGCAAATGCATGAATCAAGTTTACAAAGACAGTCTATAAAACACAGAAGCTCAGTTCATTAATTTACAATGAGAAATATAACTATTGAGTAGATAAACTGTCAGTGTTTATGGATAAGAATGTGCTTTCCTATGAACAAGTATGTACATGAACCCAGATTATACTCCAAAGATTGTTTGATAAAAGGGGAACAAAGCAGGTAGAGAAAGGGGTGACCTCGATCAGATAGTCAAATTCACAGGCAATTACTCCCCACTTGGTGACAGGCTTATATCTACCACTCAAGAGATACCAAAACACACTCCCTGTCTCATCTTTCCAGGAACAGAGAACACTCCTCTTTTTTTTTTGGCTCCTGTTACATCCTTTATAGATGCTATGCATATCATGTTTTGTTGTTACAATGCAGTCATTTGAACGAATGTTTTCTAAGTGCAATCAGCATTTACCTGGAGTTTTGCCTGAATGTTATGATTGGATTCTTGATGTTTAATGATAATTTATTAGGATGGTTTTAAGATAGCTATTTTCTCCTTAAGCTTATTTTGGTGAGCCTCTGGTAGCCTGGAGGGATTCAGCAGTACTGATTTCTGGATCCCTTCCATTTTGAGTCTTCGTAAATCTATCTTTAGATGACATATCAGCTGTCTGGTGCCACATAATAAACTACTCCCAAACCTATTGACTCAAATACTTATTTTGAGCCCCTTTGTTTGCTAAGAACCCTGTGGGAAAGCATTGGGAATTGGGCTCAGCTGAGCCCATTTCTGTGCACATGGTTCAGCGGGATTTGCACAGTTGTCTCAGCTCAGATATGATGGCAATGTCTGGAGCAGTCACATGTCTCTCCCCATTCTGTTAGGTCAAGAAAGGTGCTCAGTCAGGGGAAATAGACTCCACCTCTTGATGGAAGTAGCTGCAAAGAATTTATAGCCATATTTCTTAAAAGCTGCTGCAAATATAAATAAACTTTGAACAAATGAATAAATGATGACTATGTCTTCAGGTAGAGTGGTCCTGCCTATTGTGTACTCTGGGCAGTTGAGTCTCTGTAACCCAGGAATCCAGAAAACCTACCCAGACAGGCCGCTGTGAAAGGGACTTCAAGAAGTTTGGAGCAGGCAACATGCATTTTTCCTCTCGACACTCCAACTTTATGGTCCTAAGAACGCAATCAGCAGGGGAGGCAAAGCCCCTGAATGGAGGCTGACATCGAGTGACCCTTGAAGAGGAAGCTGACGCTGACCACTTCTGCCCAGTGATCGAATTTGATGGGTTTCATCATCTTCCTCCCGCGCCCGCTCCAGTTCTATCGATTGCATCGCCTTCAATATCTCTTTTGTGGTTAAAGGCTGCTCCTGAGACTGCCCTCTCTGAGTTGCCTAGTTTTGTCAATTCCAATTCAGCCAGACATCCTTTTACCCTTTCCTAGACAACAAAGCTTTCTGGTCGATGTTTTCCAAAAAAAGAAAAAGAAAGAAAACTCATAGAAGACTAAGAAGCCTCAGAAAGTCTTACTAAACCCTTCTTTCCTTAGGACCTATTCTCCCCTGCCTGGGTTAAGCAGAGCAATTCTCCTTCTCTGCAGAGAGCTCACATTTATCTTCTCTTCCAGCATTTTACCTCTGCCTTGGGATCTCAGACGGAAGCCTCCTTGTTATTTTCCCATTTCTTTCTTCTTTCTGAAAATTAAAATGCTTTATTGAACATAAAGATTGCCTCTACAATTTAACCCTGTACATCAATTTCATCTTATTTTCTGGATCAATGTATGTGTGTGTGTGTGTGTATATATTATATATATATATATGCTTACACTCACACACACATATGAGATATATATATAGAGATATATATATGTAAGTGCATCGAGAAAGACTTACCAGGTAAGGATATATATATATATGCTTACACTCACACACACATATGATATATATATATATGTAAGTGCATCAAGAAAGACTTACCAGGTAAGGATATATACTTACACTCACACACACATATGATATATATATATATATAGTTGTTGTCGTTGTTTTAGTTGCTAAGTCATGTCCAACATTTTTGCGACCTCATGGACTGTAGCCCATCAGTCTCCTCTGTCCATGGGATTTCCCAGGCAAGTATGCTAGAGTGGGTTACAGTTTTCTTCTCCAGGCTATCTTCCCAACCCAGGTATCAAATCCATGTCTCCTGCATTGAAAGGCAGATTCTTTGGCATTGAGTCACCAGGGAAGCCCATATATCCGTATATATACAGAGAAAGAATTCTCATTAGGCCTAAATTAGGAAACAAAGACCTTCTGTTTTATGCTTTAATTTCCACATGCCCCTTTAAGATGCCGAAGAAAGATTTTTTTCTCAAAACAGGGAACTATAACTATTGCTCCAGGAAAATAATCTGGTTATTGCATTTCTTTCATGCTGTTATATCTACAACTTCATAATAAACATGAATCAGATTTTCCAAAACCATTGCTGGACAGAAGTCCCCAAATTTACAAGGTAAAATTCAATCTCCTCACTCTAAGAATAAAAATATAAAAGTAAAAATGTTGCTGCCAATGTGTTTCTCTTCAGCCTTGCCGCCCAACTCCCACCCCCACCGCAAGTGCTCTGCGTCGAAGCCACACCAAACCGCTAACCCAACTCTGCATCGTCACACTGTGAGATGCACCTGTGAGTCCTCTGCCCAAAACTCCCCCACCTTGTTACTTTGCCTGGAAAATCCCTTTTCGTATTTCTGTTCATATTTCAGTCTTATCCTTACCTGGTAAGTCTTTCTCCATGCACTTACATAGTTTCAATTCCCTGATTTACACAATCACTGTATTTATTTCCAGTAATATCATTGCATTAAAAATATCATTTCAGTCTATAGATCTATGGATTCTTTTCTTGGAGAGGTTGTTGAATCTTGTCTCAGTGTTTCCATACATCTCTGCTTTTGTCTTAGAACTTTATCTGCTCTTGTATGAACTGATATTTGTATCATTTGCTTTTGTTTTTGTAGCACATCTTCTCAGCTTCATCTTCCATGAAGATGGATGTTCCCTCTCCATCAGCATGTTACTTTCAACTATAAACATTATTTTTTCTTGTTTATGTTACAAAGTTTGTCTTGATCTTCTCTTGTTCCTCCACTAAGGTCCTTATCATTCTCCTTTACCTGGGCCCCTAATTCCTTTGAAAAATAGTCCACGCCTGCTATTTCAACTGCCTTTCCGTTTGCTGCTGCTGCTGCTGCTAAATCACTTCAGTCTTGTCTGACTCTGTGTGACCCCATAGACGGCAGCCCACCAGGCTTCCCCGTACTTGGGATTCTCCAGGCAAGAACACTGGAGAGGGTTGCCATTTCCTTCTCCGACGCATGAAAGTGAAAAGTGAAAGTGAAGTTGCTCGGTCGTGTCCAACTCGTAGCGACCCCATGGACTACAGCCCACCAGGCTCCTCTGTCCATGGGATTTTCCAGGCAAGGGTACTAGGGTGGGGTGCCATTGCCTTCTCCCATGTATACAGCAAATATATATAAATAAGAAGATTGTAAGCAACTCATCACCCTTCATCTTTCAGCCAAATTCCCTCCTTGAATTCTTGATCCCTCATCCTTCAGGGCCTTATACTCTCCTTCTTCTGGCTGAGAGGCAGTAGAGNTAGCGACCCCATGGACTACAGCCCACCAGGCTCCTCTGTCCATGGGATTTTCCAGGCAAGGGTACTAGGGTGAGGTGCCATTGCCTTCTCCCATGTATACAGCAAATATATATAAATAAGAAGATTGTAAGCAACTCATCACCCTTCATCTTTCAGCCAAATTCCCTCCTTGAATTCTTGATCCCTCATCCTTCAGGGCCTTATACTCTCCTTCTTCTGGCTGAGAGGCAGTAGAGAGAAGGACACTTAAGATTACCTCACACTTAAGATTAA
>SJYX01017784.1:0-11328 GCA_006410675.1 Oreotragus oreotragus
TGACAACCAATCACAGCCAGAGATTAGAGGTCAAAGGTAAACACTCACTGCTCACAAAGGGAAAAACAGAAAAGATAAGGCAAGAGAAATTCTAAGGATAAAGTTACTTCTCCCCAGCACCGTTATCCTATCAACTACTTTGGAGGACCAGCAGAAGGTACAGACACTGCCGTTTCTGGGGAGTCATGCACCGGAGTCATACTCACGCATCGTAGTCTTGAATGACCAGTCCCACAGACCAGATTGCAGTCAAATACTCATTAACACCGTTGGGGCTGATGTAGTGGAGGGAGTTGGGAGAACGCGGATCACCATTGGAGCCAGTGAAGTCCACTCCCACCTGCCAAATAACAATTGCGGTCCTTACTAAGGCGAAGGCAGAGACATCCTCACTTGATGTCCAGGAAACACACACTGACTGCTGACACAGAAACACTCATCTCTGAGCCTGCTGCTCTGACTTGCTAACAAGTTCCTGAGCCGACAGGTATTTTCACGACAATTAAACAATTACAGCCTTAGCCTGAAGCAACCTGCTATTCCTAATTTTCTAGATGTCTTAAATCATAGATTATTATATCTATGACTTTAGACATAGTGGACTTTTTGGTATGTTTGATTAACGTTTTTTATTAATTAAATTACTGCAGGATAATCACTGATTTATACACACGTGATTTTTTGCAAGTGGAAAAGGTATTATCAACAAGGCCAAAACCTTCTGGATGAACCTAGACAAACTCTCTGCAGAGACCATATTCAACAGATTGTGTACATTTCATCACAAAGTCAGTCTGGCAGTAAAAGAAAGAACACTGTAAAATAGAGGGAAAAAGCCACATGCTACAGTCTACTGTGAAAAATCTAGTGTGTTACTCACAGTAAAATTCAGTTGGCAGCCTCCCATGATATAGTCAAGGAATGTACATTCCACTGTAATCTAAAAATAAATAGTAAACAAAATTAAAACTTTCCTACTTTTTTAAGGGAAGCAAGAGCTCCCTGGCATACATTTTAAATCATTTATAAACTGAACAGCACAAGATATAAACACATAGAACCCACCCTTACATTTGAATTTAAAGCAGCCTACCCCTACATGTCATGAATCTGTAAGATTCAAGATAATTATAGCATGTTCAGATTAGAATATCAATAGCCAAAGATGAAATGCACTGGTTTTAAGAAACTAGTAACGAGTTTAATATGTTGAGACTTTAATACGTTTAAAAACAAAAGCAAAAACTCCCACTCATTTAAGAAATCTCTTGGATTTTTCCCCTTCACTCACAACATCTCATCTTGAAATTATAACCAGGACTGATGCACTGAGTTAAGTCATTTCCACTGACGCACCAGAAAAATACCAATGGTGCCCAGTATTTCCTAAGACAATGAAAACCTTTAATTTGTCCTTTGCTAGAGAGCTGTCAAACCTTGGAAGCAAAGGTACTTGAAAGATTTCTCTACTATTTCCTATTTTCTTCTCTAAAGGGGCCCAGATGCTCCTGTAATTTTCAACTGTTCAAAGTGCTTGTGTGATATATACCATATTGATAGAAGAACTTAAAATGTGATCTCATTACACTGTAAGCTGTCAAGAGCAACTGACCTCACACTGCTTCACACTGATAACCCCTGAATTCTTGTAGCTTTTCTTCTTTTGCCTCTTTTTTTCATTTATGCATTCAAATTCAACCTATATGAAGAAAAGACAAAATGCTCAGTATTATTAGTGACATTAGAAAATGCTCATGTAAATTTAAGTGAATGACTTTTTGTCTTTTAGAATCAAACCATCTACTGATATAGGTCTGTTGCAAAGTACAACTGTGAAACGATTGCACACTATATTATATGTATGAAATATTTATCCGTCACATTTCCTAAAAGCACTTCTAAAATTTTGTACCTTTTAAAATAGTTTCTAAGTATAAATGTCTCCTTTGTACATCATTTCCCTATAAACGCTCCAAGTAATCTTTTTTCTTTATAACAAAAGAAATAAAATATTATTTTTAGCTGTCACCCACACAAAGTACAAAAACACACTGCTTAGAAAAGAAAAAGAAAACCATCAGAAAACAGAACTCCATGGTAAAATACGCAGCAACGATCATCCCTTTCCACTGGGAATATGTATAGAAACAGATCTAATGTCTTCTTCCCACAAACAGACCATCTTCCCTTCCAGCTCCTACCCACTACGCCTCTGGAAGGCTTGGCTCAAGTCATCCTTCTCCATCAACTCCTGTTCTAGTCTTCTCTGATCGCCATCTCTCTCACTAAGCTTCCACAACTACATAAAACTTACATACTTGGCATTAATCTCAACTGTTTCATTTCATTAATTTTTTTCACTGCTAGGGTACAGTCACTTCCAAGTTATACCCTGAAATTCTCACTGTCTTGCCTGGTAATAAGAGACACTCAGTGAATACTGGGTAAGTCACCTCTTCTGGTCAATAGAAAGCAACTTACATACTTTAGCCAGAGGCATTACTAATTTTCTAAGAATCAAACATTTAAAAATACCTTTGAAACAATGATACCAAACAAAATGATGTTAAAAAAAAAATCTCTTGATGTTTCAGGATCCTGCCAGAGTTTCAGTCATTATCATACACACTAATTATTGAATATTAGAGATGCAGAAATGCCCTAAACAGAAGGGCTACATTACTTCACTTCATTTATCCACATTTTTACAGTATCCAACCAAGCAACAAGCACCGTTCTAGGTACTGAACATAGAGTTGATAAGATAGAGTCCTGACTTTGAAGATCGAGTGGATAAACCTTGTCACTGCAACTTTTAATGAGTATTAAAAGCCTCATTCTATCATGGGGGAGGGAAGGACCAAGTTAGCTGGATTTAGGAGAGTTCCGCATGCTAAGACAGCATCCTCTCCTCAACTGCACCAAAGGAGTGAGTTCCTAGACCCCAGATGCTTTATTTTTCCATCAATTATCTCATGTAATTCTGCCAACAACCTTGCAAGATAGGATTAATGTCCCCTTTTAGGAACTGAAGGGGCTTCCCTCATAGCTCGGTTGGTAGATCAGCTCCCTGCAGTGCAGGAGACCCGTGTTCGATTCCTGGGTCAGGAAGATCCCTTGGAGAAGGGAATGGCAACTTGCTCCAGTATTCTTGCCTGGAACATCCCCTGGACAGAGGAGCCTGGTGAGTTATGGTTCATGGGGTCGCGAGAGTCAGACATGACTTAGTGACTAAACCACCACCCCCTACGTGCTCTGTGAAGTATTACGCGGTTAGTTTCTGGTTCACTCTCTTCTAAAAGCTGGTCATTTACTGGTTCTGCAAAATAACAACAAACTGAAACCAGAGAAACGATGATACACATCACTCCTCATATTTAGTTCTTTTAGGAAGCTTGCTTTACAGAAATGTTCAGATTGTCACAGTTTTCCATTATTTCTGCCCTTAAAAATAAACACATATATCTTTCAGCAGAATATTTACAGCTGAATTTTACTGTTGCTTTAATTTAAACTGTCAACTCAACCTTTGCATTTAAACCATTAGGTGTGATTGGAAAAGCCCTTCTTACTTCACACAAGTACTTCTGCTACGCCAGTACCTGGGCTCTGTGACCAGGGCTAAGGACAGGACTCTGTGCTCAGTCCCTCAGTCGTGTCTGACTCACTGCGGCCCCATGGACTACAGCCCACCAGGCCCCTCTGTCCATGGAATTCTCCAGACAAGAATACTGGAGTGGGCTGCCATTTCTTATTCCAGGGGATCTTCCTGACCCAGGGATCAAATCCACATCTTCTGCATTGGCAGGTGGATTCCTTACCACTGAGCCACCTGGCAAGCCCGTAGAAATAGGACTAGAGATGTCTGCACGACCTATGGAGAATTCCAGGCCCATTCTGTTAGCTCAAAACTCATTTCTCCCAATTACGGCAATCAAAAAGCTATTAAGTTTTATTTATTCATTGAGTATTTAAGTTTTGATCTAAAACTATCAGTATCTTGTTTTGGGTCACTTCACTTACATAACTTGGTAAAAAAGACCTTCCCATCTGACCATAATCTCTTACCTTTTAAACTTCATGTTTGGATTTTCAAAAGCAAATGCTATATACAAGAGCATTATTCAGGTCTCTAAGCAGGTAATAAACATTTCAGATTGTTCTAGGTAAGCTAAAAAGAGAATTAACTTATTTCATTCAAACTAGAAAATTAAGTAACAGGGAAGCAGTTTATTTATAAAAAACACTCTGGAATAGTTTTTAGGCACTTTGCCATAGAGACAGGAAAGTTTCAGGAGCAATCTTAGAAATATGTGGGGATGCTAACTAACAAACTGAATGCAATTAAGGCAAACAAATGATCCTAACAAAATCAGTCCATTAGATGGGAACTTAATACTACATAATTTGAAGTAGTATGACTGTGCTTTTATCCTTCCTTTGGGCAAGGACACGTCAGAGAGGGACAGAAGGTAAAAGCCAATTTCTAAAGTTTCCAACAGGAGAATAAATGTCCACAATTTAAGCCTTGGTATTTGTCTCATGTAGATATTAATTATTGTGGCCAATGAAATGCCAAGATCTTTAAAATGAAGGTTTTTCAATCAAACCACATATATTTGTCCATAGTGAAAGGAAACCAAACTTCTAAACATAAATGTAAACTCACCCCAAGTAAGAATTTTGAATCATCTGACTACTTAAACAAAATCCACAGATTTCAGAATATTACATATTATAGAGTAAAAGCAAGGAAAGTTATTTGCTATTTCAAGAGAAAAAAATGAAGCAATAAATACAGGGCCAAATATAAGTTATACGCAAATAACAAAGGTGCGACTTACAGGTGAGTTTCTGGAGGCTTCTTTCAGTTTTGTCATTGTGGTTTGAAATGTTCCAATGAGATCATGTGACCCATCATTGTCATAATCATAACACTCTACCTATAAGGAAGCATAATAAAAATATATAAAAATCAATATAACTTTGTTTAAAAGAATTGGTTGCAATAAATGGGACTTACCAAGAAGTACACTTTTAATTAAAATAAGTGAAAATGTTTAATACACAGTCCTACTTGGAGAAGTAGGAACTAAGTTCTTAGAGGAATAATACTGAAACCCTTTCAAGCCCTGGCTATTCTTGGGATAAAATTCTAAGACAGATTGCAGGCACATGAAAAACACAAATACTGTTGAAATTCTGTGTTGAGCAGTTTCCAGTTCTTGTATATGCCCTTTACAAGTTCTAATAAAATCGAAATGGAATTAGACCTTCTCTCTCATCCACTTTTCACCTTGCTATTTTACAGTGGAAAAGCCATCATCTATCTGAAGGAAGAAAGGAAGTCAGTATCCTAGGCAGCTAAAAATCATATAATTAAATTCTAGATGATTTATAACTATGGAAAATGTATTTCATTAGCTGAAATCTGGTGAGGCTTGACTTCTTTTAGGAGTTAGATTTAATGAAGTTGGATTTGCATCAGTCTGAGGATCACAACTCCCACAATGAAAAGGAAAATTCCAAGAAAACAGTATTTAACCCACTGAGGAAGTGTCTACACTGGGTCATCACAATGCTGTTTCCATATGAGACAAGGCCAAGTCCAGTCTGAGCTGTGGCTTTCATTAAATGTTCACTGTTTCTTAAAACACATGGAATAGAGCTGAGAGTATCTGATTTCCATGTTGGCAGATGCTGTCAAAGAGTAAATATTCACAAGAATATCGGAATAGTCATTGCAGTGAGAAAATTAACATGGTGTGAACTCTTAGCAAGCAGAAGTGTTCACTGTGATCATAAATAACTTGTTTTTACACTGCTTTATAATTACAAACATTTCTTCCTGCAAACATCCATTATGTTCACTGCACACAGCATCTACTGAGGATGCCAGGCAGACAGAAGAATTTAATAGTCTTAGAAGAGGACCTATCTTGTGTGGTAACTGACAAAGTAAATCTGTGCCAAGGAAACTTCTGAATACTTCTAGAGCCTGTGATTTAAGATAAAAGCCTATAATTGAAAAGCAATTTGCATTTACCCTATGCTATAATCCTTTACAAAGTTATATTAATCATCAGGCTAAAACACTCAGGATTTATATATATTCACCAAGCAAAGTGATTTTTTTTTCTCAGTTCTATGAAAAGTGAATTGAGTGCTTATCAAAACAGGAAGTCTTTCACTCCATATATTTTCATTATTTTTCAAGACTAAAAATCAAACAATCAATAAATGAAAACAAACTAGGTCTAGAATTGCAATTCTGAGTAACAGTAAGTGCTTTTATTTGTTTCCAGTACTTCAGTCACTAATTCTTGATCCATATATCTGATACTCATTTTTATTTTTTCATACTCAATTTTTAAACCAAAAGCCCTTTATCTGACAGAAAATTAATGACATCAGTAATTTTCTAGAGGAATTAAAATTAAAGTTAAAATAATATTTTAATAATTTCATTTTTAAGAGTTTTTTTTTTTTATTACAGAAAACAGAACATTGGATTTTAGATTTGCATTCAGGAAACTCCAATTTATACCTAAGACAATAAGATCAGGCTTTGATAAGACCAAGATTTTATTTAAACAAAAGTTATGGAAGAGCTCTAAAACAGTTCATGTTTAGACTGTCCAAAACTTCTGGGAATGCAAAAACATTTTAAAAATGTAATTCCTGATAACTAACTATAATAAACTCATAAGAAAAGTTCACTGCTGCCCCATTAAAGACAAATGTTAGATGTTAAAGGAAAATGTGACCTTTATTATGCTGACATGTGTTCAGATACAGTTTAAGGCAAAGGGTGTAACAATTTATGTCATTTAATTTCCCTCTCTTCTCAAAAATTAAAAAACCAGTACTATTAGCTGCTTTAAACAACAGCTTCAGTAGTCTGTGAACCTGAAATGTACACATATATACATATGTGTATATGTATATATGCAAAAGAATGCACACATCACACAATACTACATTCACTAATGCATTCTCAATTTAGACATGCATGGTCATTTTTCTTATTCACACAATCTTATGAAAATAATAATCCATGCTAGAATGGCAACACTGGGACGTTCACACTGCAGCAAAGAAATTACCAATGATTCCGACTCTATTCTCTGCTCTATAACTCTTTACCACACCTCTAAGCAATTTCCAAACACCAAGAGAATCAGTGATGGATGACTTTCTGATGACTGCAAAGAAATACAGAACTAAAGAAAGACAGAGATGGGGTGGCAAACCAATCGGCGTATAGTGAAAACAAGTGGAGAATCTTTTAAGAATGAAGACATTCATCCGAGAAAGCTCAAAAAATCAGTTTACTTACTATAATAAAATAGCCCTGTGAGCATGACACTGTGCACAAAAAAAAAAGAGGTTTAAGAAATATTGTTTCATTGTTAATATATTATTACAATCAAATGGAGTTTAGGCATTTTTTTCCTAGCCTTTCTTACTTCTTAGATCTAATGAAGCCTTAACTTACTACTTTTAATGTGAAAAGCAAAAGGTCTAGATTTAATATAACAGTAAAAAGTGTCAACTACAGATTGGCCCTCTCCGTGGGGGCCTGCCATCACCTCTACAGGGGTTAAATCAAGTGACGCTGCAGCTGCAGACCTTCAGTGGCCCCTGAAGGAGTTCAGGGTGGAGAGCAGAAGTGAGGCACTTCAGGCAAAAACTGGCAGGGCAGGTCTTCAGACAGTTAAATATTCGCAGGAGCTGATTTTATGGAGCCAATTCTTGCATTTCCGCATATCTAGAAAAGCACTAAAATCCTTCACAGTCACGATGGTTTCTCATGACCAGCAGAAGCTTCACAAGACTCGTAGAAACCTTTACGGAAAACCTGTGCTTGATTGCATGTATTGCCCCCTTTACCAAAATCACATAAACACTGACCTTTCCCCTGCCTCTCTGGAACAGTTTCTCAGAGCTCTCCAAGGTGCTGTCTCTGCAGCCCTCAGATTGTCCCAAGTAAAACTTAACTCAAAACTCTCATGCTGTGCATTTTTTCGAGTTGATCAAAGTAATATGCAAGGCTACTTTTCTATTTATTTTGTACCAAAATTTTCACTGCTGTTTGAAATATCACACAAATCATATTGATCTTTAAAGTTCTCTGAAAAATGAGGAAAAAATTTATGGATCTAAGAAATGAAATGATTTTCAATAATAATAGCATCTCTACTGTATTTAACAGTTTATGAAACTTTTCACATACATTAATTTAATCCTGATTTTATTTTGCTATGCAGACATTATGTTCTCCATTATATAAGTAAGGAAGTTAGATAACCTGCTCAAGATCCCTTAGCTGGTTAAAGGTCTAAGTCAACTCTTGGACTGTGGTTTGACTCAGATCCCTTCATCACTTTGCCTGCTTTTACTATACTAATTATCAAAAGAAAAAAAACAAATAAACAAAAAACTCACCCCAGTTTGTTGGCCTCTGCAATACATGAAAAGGCTCCTGTCGGGGATCTTATGTAAAGAGGTGACTAATATAAAAGTGCCTTTGAAATAAAATATCTATATTGGCTATAAGTGAAAACATTAAAAAAATTCTTAGCTATCTGCTGCAGCTCCCTGCTTCTACTGTGCTTTCCTTTAAAAACTCTAAAACTAAAGCCATCCAGATGTTATAGTAAATGATACCTTCCTCTGAGCTCCGGGAGTTGGTGATGGACAGGGAGGCCTGGCGCGCTGCAGTCCGTGGGGTCGCCAAGAGTCAGACACGACTGAGCGACTGGACTGAACTGAGAGTCAGTGATGGGAATGCCACCACTACTGTGCTCTGCGCTGAAGGCAGAAGCAAGCCCTGGGTTCTTGGCTAAAGTAACACCCACTTTTATTGCAAGGGACACCCCAAAGCCAAAGAGTGCAGTTAACCGTCTCTATTCACAGAGCAGAAGAATTTTATCAACAAGTAGGGAAGACTTAAATATTTTATTTTTAAAAATGAAGAATAAAATAAAAACCACAATGTTTGATTAAGCATTCAACAGGTCAACAGATCACTCAAAATGTCTCTGCTCCTTTAGATCAACTGCTTACCAGAAATATTTCTATTTTAGCATTTCTAAATATAAATAAAACTCAAACTTACATCATTTACTTTCTTTAAGTCCTAGCCAATGAATTAATTTATAAAAGCAGTGAGTATGTGTGTGCATAATATATATATAATTTCAAGTTACCTTAATAGTTTTATCCATATCTCCATAGCACAGAGAGTTAAGAGAGATCTTAAAAGGCTTCCAAACAGGATTCAAGTTGTTTTTAACAACCTATTAAATAGTAATAATAATAANTCCAATACCCGTTTGGCAATCCCACACGTTTCTTTGCACAAACGCAAGGGAACACAGACAAGGAGCCACGGGAAGTGCACATCAGAAGTGCCGGAGGGCACGGGGCGTACTCGGTTTCCTCCGAGACTCAGCAGGCAGCAGGCACAGCTCTCCTGCGCACCACGCGAGCACAGTGAGCGTCCACACGGCCCCTTAGGGCCATCTTACACACGCGCACACAGACACTCTTCCACAGGGACATGAAATTCTGGAAAGGTGTACAAAGGTAAAACTCAGATAGTAAGACTGTGGGTGACTTTACCTTCTCATTTTTATCTTCATTTTGAAACTTCTATCTTCCTTAGCATATATTACTTATTATTTGTGAAAGTGAAAGGACATCTGTTAAGCCCACAGGAATGTATGCAGATATGTTCCTAAACTGAAGATTTATTTCAGTACTGGATTTACTTCAATATTAAATTAAGAACTAAGATATTATTTCCCTCCTCAGCATAGTTTAATGTTAAGAAAGGAACACATCCCTCATAGTCAAAAATAAAAACACAAAGACTACACAGAACTTCTAAAATTTAACCTTCTCTCTAAGAAGTATTTAAGCAATGTAATAAGCCTCTCTACGCTCCATTTTATAAAACTGGGAACAATACTATACCCAGAGAAGCTAACTTTCCCAAAAGCCCATGAACATCCTCTGTCTCTTTTATCTTAATCTTTTGAGAAAGGGAGAATATCATTACTACTATATTGAAGGTCAAAAAACAGACCCTGCTTGACAGCTCATGAGGCTGTCAACAGAGGAACTAAAATAAGAAGAAGAAGGCCCTGACTCTGACCTCCAGGATGAGTTAAGTCAAAAGAACAAGGCGGAGAAATGCACGTGTGATACTAATATATCATGCTACACTTAATCAAAGACTGGGGCTGGGCTGGGGTATGGAAATGTAAGTATATACATACACACAGGTGTGCACACTCATATCTACCGATATGACATACACATCCATACCTATCTATTTGTACATTTATATATACACAGAGAGACACACACAGACACACGTATACATACACATAAAAAAAAACCCTTAGTTTTTTGGAAAATGAAGGATTAAGCCATTAAATGTAAATTTTACAAACAAAATACAGCAAGAGAAAAAACTGCAGCGTGGACAGGGAAAGAAGCTAAATTTCTTGAATATACTTTGTTTTCTGTTGGCTTTGGAATCATCTTATACATGATTATAAAGCAAAATTAAACCAAAAAAATTCAAAGCAATCTCTAAATATCAAAAGCAAAATTTGATTATGTGTTAATGTTACAGCATAACCACTCAGAGAACAATTATTCCTTTAAAACCCAAGAATTAAATTCGTATAATTCAAGTGGAATATATAACCCTAAAGGCAAAAAGAACTTCAAAGAAAGCTCAAGCTATTTTCAGTAAAAATATTTTTGCTATAACATGTATATTTGTATTCTTAAACTGATAGATATTATATAGGGCAAAACATAAGCAGTTATGTTAGTTTCCTTATGAATCAACATTTGACATAAGTAAAAAGAGGCGCAACTACAGAATTAAAGAAATAACAGCCTTGTAATTTTACATTTGAATTGGAATTTGTTATACAAGTTTATGATTTAGTTTTCCTTAAAAAAGAAAAGACTTTCCTACAGCTATCTACTGAAAAGTCCTAGAAAGAATGAGCAACAGCAATCAATGAACATTAAGCACCCCTAGAACCACATCGTGGACTCACCATAGAAAGGCTCCCTTTAACCTGCCAATCTCGGGCAGAAATTAGATAAAATAAGCATGGAACATCTGTCATGCCACGGAGCAAGAAGCTAGCCAAAGATTTCTGAGACCGTGCCAAATGGCTCAGGAACAAACAAATAGGTGCCTTCCCACAGGTCAAACTTGGGATACTTTAAGCATCAATAAGAATTAATAGAGTTCCTGCTGCTGCTGCTGCTGCTGCTGCTGCTGCTAAGTCGCTT
>SJYX01017786.1:2992-13014 GCA_006410675.1 Oreotragus oreotragus
GCTCATGGCTCTCGGGTCCGGGGAGGAGGTTTGGGGGACATTCCTACCAGCTGCCAAAACCATTTGTTTCGGGGATCCTCCCTGTTTCTCCCCTGCTTGGCACTGGCCACCGACATGCGCTTTCTTGGTGGAACGGAAAGATGCCTCAGGACAAGTTGAGGAGCTCCCAGACCCAGTAAGTCCACAGGTGTGCACCCGGCTAACTTCTCTTTTGAGCTTGACGTGCTATTTGGGCATTTTTGCCAACTGGTTCTGATGTATGTATGATGTTGAGGACTGTTTGTGTTGGAAAGTGTTTATTTGGGATTCCATATCCGTCATCCTCTCAGGGGATTTATGACAGTTCTTTCTGGTGTGTGAGTGTGTATTCTGTTTGTGTGGTTGGTATTCTTGTCTTTGTAAAGTGAAAAATTCAGGTTCAATTCATTAGAAAGATTTTAGCTATGAAACTATGACTAAAGAAAAAAAAATGATTTTTTAAACACTGGGTGGCCACCAAGTGGTCTTTAAACTCCAAAAAAAAAATTGGTTATGATGAAAGTCTTTTATTTTTGCATATGCAATTAGAGAAAACATACTTTTTTTTTTCTTTTCACAATTCTGACCCTGAGAGAAACAAAAATATGCTTAGGAGAAAGCTTAAAGTTAACTCTTGTCTTTGAAATACAAACACAGCTCACGTTGAGACTTCAGACTTGGGTTATTTAGTATAATTTTAAACAAAAAGAAAAAAGGAAAGAGGGCTTAGATTTAAACACAATAAATGCATATTATTAAATACACATATTGTACCGCATTAAAGAGAAATTGTGCTATGAATGTTTTTAGAGGTTATGGAATATGTTCTTAAGTTTGCCAATCAGAAATGCTGGTATAACAGTTCAACTACTTGTTTCTTAGTTTTGTTAAGGCTTTTAAAGGGTTAAAAATTGTAATATGTAAAAATGATAAGGGATACATTTCAGTATATAAACCAAGTAGGATACGTGTTGTCCGCCAGAAAAAAATATAAAGGATGGAGATTTTGTTTTTTTCCTTTGGCCCCACCGTGTGGCCTGCAGGATCTTAGTTTTCACCAAGGATCAACCCTGTGCCCCTGCAGTGGAAGCTCAAAGTCCTAACCACTGCACCTCCGGGGAATTCCCTGGAGATATTTTTGCTGAAGGATAAAAGGAGAATAACTTTTGGGTGGGAAGAAAATTAGAGAGAAATTAAAATGGATATAGAAAATATCCTTTTTTGTAAAGAAAATCAAAATGAGAAAGGAATTTTGGACACTTAAGATTGATTAAAATTAGACTGAATTTAATAAGGTAAATGAATTTTAACAGTAAGCTGATACAGGGAAGCAATTTGGTTTTCTCTCTGTTACGAGAACAGAGTTTTCCTGGAATATTGTGCCACTTTTGATAACAGATCGTAAGTTTCTTTATCTAGGTAACTTTGAGTTTTCCAGAGGGCCCCTGAGGAATCTCAGAGAAAAATACTGTTAAGAAATTGACAGGATTCTAATGGAAAGCTGTTGTTTTTCTTCTAATCATACTTTTGACCCCATTGTTCAGGATGGAAAAAATTGTTTAATGAAGTTATCACAGAGTATAACTACTCATGATGAAATACATTCAGAGAATAATACAAAGATGCAGTTTGATTATTATCCTCATCCATAATATGTGTGCTAATTTTTAAGCGTTTATCCAGGCACTGTGACAAGGCAATCAGACAGAGGTCATGTTTTCACAATACAAAATACTGATGCCAAACTTGAGACTTGAGATTATTTCCAACTCTGTGTCCATTCCCCCAATTAGCCAGGACTGCGCCCCATTTCAGCAGGAAGGAATCAGAGCAGTCAACACCCGCTGCCTCAAAGAATTGGGGAATACTGGAAGAGAAAAGGAACTAAAACCAAGTTCCTCTGCCAACTTTATTATTAACTTTATTCTCTATTGAAAACTTTTATTCCATTTCTTGCTCTGTATCTGTCTCTCCTTAATCTTGAAGAGTGTCAAAAAGGGGTGGATTGAAAGGGAACAAGGCCCTATGGTCCCCAACCCCCCATGTCCTCTGCCTGCCTTTTGTCTGCAGAAAACTTTAACCAGTTTAATCAGAGAACTGGGAAAACACAGAAGCAAAGGAAAACAATCAAACAGGACAACATGATAATGGTTGAGTCAGTAAGCAAAGTTGAAGACCTTTAGTTTCTTCTCAAGGGTTATAGATAATATTCTGAGCCATATCCCTGGAGCTGTGTTGTAGACACTGAAACTCCCACCAGATGGAAGAATTTAATTACATAAGGACCAGACTGCAGCCGTGACAGGAGGTGCCACAATTCCGAGAATTGACCCCTAGGAAATGGGAACAAACCGACCCTGGAACTGAAGATTAACTGTACTAAAAACAATGAAACTGCCCAGACCACTGCATCACCAATTTCAAGATGACTGTCAGAGCTGACTGTGCTGTTTCTGCATGTAGCTCCTCCCTCCGCCTATAAAGGCTCTTGCCCACTGACTGTCAGTGCGGGGGGAGTCGGCCTGTGACAGAACTCTGCCCTCCCCCAGCGTTGCCAGCCTCTGAAATAAAGCAAAACTGCCTTTCCACCAACCTGAACTCTTCATTGGCTTTAGGGCGGCGAGCAGCTGGACCCACTCTCAGAAACAGAAACCACTAAAATATTTGTTGAATGAATAACTTGAGTCAAGATAAGGTCTAGGATGAAAATAGGGCTTGAAGTAGAGAAGACAATGATGAAAGAAGACATGTCTTCAAAGAGTAAAGGAGAATGAAGCAGGCAATAAAGTGGCTGGGGGACGCTGAGGACCCTACAGAGGGTGGATGCATCCCGGGCGCGGGAGCATCCCCATCTGGAGTGGGGGGTGGTCCGGAGAGTATAGAGTTAGGCGTGAACAAGAGAAAACGGGCTTCCCAGAGATTTGCCCCTTTGCCTGGGCCAGACTTTCTTCAGTATAAACAAGAAATGCTATTCCTAGTCAGTTTTCAAAGAAGGTATGATTTTTCTTAGGGGAAGGAGGAAGCTGCTAAAGAAAGTTGTCAATGAAAATGGGCTAGATGGCGTACCTTCAGGCTGACCACAGCATCTTTGAAGATATGCTATGGTCCTGCTCCTGAGAAATGGGTAAACTTCCACAGAAAACCCTCCACTCCCCTGAGTCTCACGCAGCACACCATTAGCAGTCTTTTTGATACTGTATCAGACACAGAAAAGAAGACATCTGAGGCCTAAATGCAAATACTTTCCATGAAGACACATACCTTTGTCCATCCGGGAAACTGGAGGAAGGTGTCCTGAGGCAAGTCTGGGATCTCGCTGGGAACAGTGAAGTTACCCACATAAAAGGTCGGGAGTGCATAGGTAGGGGGGCTGTGTGCACGGGCTTTATCGTGGTAGCCCCTGTCACGGCCACCCCCAGTCCCCAGGTGACTGCGTACTGCATTCTCCATGTCCAGCGGGAAGATCTCCCAGTTGGTGAGGATTTTGGAATCAAGGGTCAAGTTAGAAACAAGACCCTGTAAAAGAGAAACAGAGCGATGAGCTGGGGGGTAAAGATGGGAGTGGAGAGAGGCTTCATGCGACTCTGTGTTCCAGCCCTGAATTCCTGGGAAAAGCAAACTGGGATATGAAACAGTAACAGCACATGAAACTCAAACTGTGTGTCCATCAGAGTGACACAGATCTGGCTCGAGGCCAGAGCTTTCGACCTCAGATCCCCAGTCTTCAGAGTTTGGTTCAGAGACATGGCCAGAACAGAGGAAATGATGGTTTCGAGGATGGGAGAGTGAATGGAGGTGGGGGGAGAATGCAGAGGAACACTTGGCCCACTGTAAGAGGATAGAAGGGTCTGTGACAATGCTGGGGAGCCTGAGAGTCACGTTCTGAAGCTGCTCTATTTGTCCAGCGGAGGCAAGGGCTTGGGGTGTCCATGGCACCAGACACTGCATGGAAGCCTTTGCTTGTGGCTCATCTGGCTTCCTCTTCCTAGCCCTTCAGGAGGGGAACTTTTCCATCCCAGTGGGATCTCCTATTTGTTCTATGACACCTCTCCATACCATGTCTCAGTGGCCCAATGAGTAATTCAATAAGCATTAACCGTGCAGCTGTGTGCCAGGCTCTTTGCTGGGTCGTGGGGATTCAGACACCTCACAAGAGTCCCCGTCACTCTGTGGGTCAGCGTGGCCTATGATAGCCAAGCAGGACGACCACTAATTCGTCTGACCACAAGGACAGTAACAGGAACATTTCTTTTATACTGGAGACAAAAGTGGCCCCTGCATGACTGTTCTCTAAGAGTGTCACTGCTTTGCTTCTGAGATGCCACCAGCAGGGTCAGGAGATAGCCCCAGACACCTGTCCTGTCGTGGGTGTCGCCATCATTCCGGAGGTACAGCCTTCCCTGCTTTAGCACGTGGTGAGCTGCCCAAGGGGCAGCCTGTGTCTCAACATCCTTGCCTTCCCCCAAAGCACCGCATGGAGCACACACACACAGAGGATGAGCATAACAAACATTTCCTGAACAATGCTCTCAAAACGTACATCAGAAAAACATACCTGGACTAGACGCCTAGGCACAGACTAACCAAGAGAGGTGAAAGGAGTGCACGGAGGGAAAGGCGCTCTAAAATTCAAGAGTTAGTCCACACCCAGAAAACAGCAGAACAAACGCTAAGCTGGCTCTGTTGGCATGGAAGTGCCTTTTGCAGGCTCGCTGGGTTTTTTAAGCAAAGGAAAAGCATGGTGCGGTGGCTTCCTCCTTCTGTTTCTTGCTAAAGGATGGCTGAACTCAAATGCAAGGGTTCTGTTTGCAAAGCTCAACTTTCTCATCATCTACAGAGGAAAACAGATCTTCAAAATAACCCAGCTTCTAGGTTGCAAAACAAATCAGGTAAGTTTACTCATCAAATTTGGCAAAGGGGGTGTGCTTTTAAAAATTACTTCTATGTGGACTTTCCTGGTGGTACAGTGGATAAGAATCTGCCTGCCAGTGCCGGGGACATGGGTTCAGTCCCTGGTCCGGGAAGATTCGACAGGCCTCGGAGCAACCAAGCCCATGAGCCACAACTTCTGAAGTCCCTGCACTCTCGAGCCCAGAAGCTGCAACTACTGAAGCTCCTAAGCCCTAGAGCCTCTGCTCCACCAGCAAAAGAAGCCCCCGCAATGAGAAGCCCACGCCCTGCACCTAGAGAGCTGTCCCAACTGGAGAAAGCCTGTGCGCAGCAGCAAAGGCCCACACGACCAAAGCAGAAAACCACTTCCACGTGAACAGGGCCAGAAGGAAAGAGTGTATGCAGGAGGGTCTTTAAGTGGATTTACGGAAACTTCCCCAATGACTTAGGCACAGTTCTGTCAACCTTTGAGGCTCACTCCCAGCAGGGAGGCTGGGCCTACCTTAAAATCCTTGATATATGAGCCATAGTTCACACGCCCCATATTCTCCACCAGGAGGTCCAAGGTGGCTCCAGCTTTCCCTGTTATGTTCAGGGTGGTCACAAATTCTCGTTCAAGGACTCCCTGGGCAACCTGTGGGTTCAGTACCAAATGAGAATTAACTCGGGTGGGAGGGTCAGCAGAGGCAGCCTGCTCAGTCAGTTCCACACTCATATTCCTACCTTGAAGTGTCACCAGACTTCGGACAGAAATGCCCTTGATGGCTCCTTTGCCCAGGTCCTCAGCCAGATGCCCAGGCTCCTGCAACCACTGCTTGCTTCATAGGAGGGTTGCCAGACTCAGCTCCCAGCAGGGAAGGGCTGAGGCTGATTTCCTTAGCTCTGGGTTATTTTCCTGTATGTCTATTTTAATTTTTTATTTTGTATTTATTATTATTTTAAATGTTATTCATTTATTTTAAATTTTTGGCCATGCCACAAAGCACACGAGATCTTAGTTCCCCAGCCAGGGATCAAACCTGCACTCCTTGCAGTGGAATCACAGAGTCACTGAACTTCCAGGGAAGTCCCTTATTTTTTTAATTTAATTTTTATTTTATATTGGGGTATAGTTGATTTACAATGTGTTCATTACAGGTGTACAGCTAAGTGGTGCAGTTATATGTATACATATCAATATATGAATTATTTTTCAGATTCCTTTCCCATATAGGTTATTACAGAGTATTGAGTAGGCTGTGCATCTATCTATTTTTAATACAGAGGGGATGGAGGCAGAAATTCCAGGAGAAGATTTCTAACACAGGAATCTCTTCATGTGCTCACAGCAAAAAAAGGCAGTAATAAAAAATAGTTTTAAACTGCATGGAGACGGGACAAAATAAGACAAACGAGATAAAATCAGAGAGTTAGGTGGAGTAGTTTTACTTCAAAATACCTGATATGATGCATTAACCACAAAGATGAAATAACTGAATGAGGGGGAAATAACAGGTATTTTAGCAGCAACATATTCCTAACTTTTTAAAATGCAAGATTCTTTAAAAAAAAAAAAAAAAGACAAAACTGTAAATCACTAAAACAACCCTCAAATTGGAATTTTAGAAATTGTTGCCATCAGTATACATACTCATAGTGTTTTAGACATTTGTTGCCACTCAGAACCACTCATGACAATGGGATGGAAATATTTTCATTTAAAATTGTCTCTCACCTGAAACTGCCACAACATTGTTAACTGGCTATATCCCAATACAAAAGAAAAAGCTTAAAATCTGGAAAAAAAAAAAGTAGTTTGGGAGACACGGGAGATTGCTGTGGAAACATCAAAGGAGCAGAGAACTAGTTTTGATAGTTCTTGAGTAACCCTGGGCGAATCACCTCCCTTCTCTGACCCTTAATTTCTTTCGTGTTGTTTTTGAAGCATAGTTGATTTGCAATGTTGTGTTAGCTTCAGGTGTCCAGCAAAGTGATTTCATTTTACATATCCTTTTCCATTATAGGTTATTGTAAGATACTGAATATAGTTCCCTGTGCTATAGAATAGGACCTTGTCGTATGCCTATTTCATATATTAAAATCACTTCATTCTTTTTTTTTTTTAAACAAAAATTAAAAAAAAATTTTTTTTCTCAACAAATTTTCTTGGTTAGGAATAATCTTTCATGTGTTTATTTCACATGATTGTTTCAGTGAGAGGAATGGAAATCCTGTAACATTATGTTTACTTTGTATGAAACCAAAGTCTTTGCATCTCTTAGCTCTGATTATCACTAACAGCCCTTCAGAATATAACTTCTCGTGTAGGATGAAGACCCTAAGTTAAAATGACTCATCTAGTGTGTACAAAACAGACCCTGCCATCCAGGAGTAAAGAAGACGTGAATGACACAGTGTCAGTCAGAGGGGATGGCCCTGGACTAGGGGGGTGGCCAAGAAGTTCGGATGGACAAGGGGATGTATACTTAGGCAGATGGAGTGCAGGTGAGGCTGCATCAGCCAGCAAGGGGACAGCTCAGGAGCATCACGAGGAGGGTGGAGCCTGGGGATGGGAAGGCAGCAGTCTCCCTGACTGTCATGTTACTGAGGTAGGAGATAGATGTCCCTTGGGTTGGACATCTGGCGTTTGTCAAGTGGGGTCAAACTGGAGACACTCCAAGGACAAAGCTAATGGCAGAAGCGGACCTCTGCTGAAGAGAAGCGATAAGATGACCACTCCTGAGGTCAAAGGAAACTTCCCTGTCAGTACACATGCGGGCAGGCTCCTTGGGGGGTCACAACATGCCACCCCATGACAAGTGAGGACATGCACCCAGAGGCCTCTGCAGTGGGATCCATTTTAGCAAAAAGTTAGGCACACAGGTTGGGAAAGGCCCGAGGACAGGTCAAGTGTGAAAAAAGAAACGATAATTGGCCAAAGGTACACAAAGACCCAGAAGGACTGTCTTGTATAAGGGGTTTAAATCACCTCTTTACTACACTCCTCATTCAGGACACTTGCTGTCCTCTCCAGGTGTGTACTTCTGCCTTGCTTCAGTCTTGTATTTCTATTTAATTATTTTTTTGTAGTTTGGTCCTGCTGTGTGGCATGTAAGACAGTTCCTGGATCAGGGATCAAACCCAGGCCCTGGCAGTGAAATGCTGACTCCTACCACTAGGCGGGCAGGGAAGGCGGATAAACATGCTGTTTCTCCGTGTGCTGCCCCACTTACTATGCTGTGTCTCTGAGGATAAACTTGCTACCTGTTTTTACAGTTTCTGTCTCCTTGAAACATTCTTGCGTTCACACAGGGGAAAGAGCCAGGAGAACTTTGCCTGTAGCTCCCGGTGGCCCGGTGGGTAAGATTTCTGCTTTTCATCCAGGCTACCCAGGTCCAGTTCCTGGGCAAGGAATAAGATCTCTCCTCAGGACTGCTTACTGCTGTCTCTCTGAGATCATTACCAAGTGCAACCCACAACTCTCCTCCCCCGTGGGGGCAGACACACAAGTTCAGAGAGAATTCTTACCCCGTTCACAGAGATGTAGGCCCGGTCATGGACGCCACTGGATGGCGAAGAGAGGGGTGTAGGGTTGCTGCAGTTTTCAGGGAGCGTGGTTCGGTACAGCACAAATCCAAAGTACTGGTTAGAGAAGGATGCAAGAAAAGACATCACTCTTGCAGTTCACCTTAGGAGAACGGGGTCACCCTCCATCCACGTGAAAGCAACGTTTCTAAAACTATAGGAATGAAATGCTTCCCCAGCCTCGGCAAATATTCTGTCTGAAAGAAGGGGACTGGCTTCAGTTTTCAGATCACAGAATAATCATCACAGCAGCAAACTGCAAGGAAGCCTGGAGGCCTCTGTCAAACATCCCCTCCCCTCCCACAAGAGGGAACCAGACCCTGGAACGTGTTAGGTGATGTGCCCAGAATCACCTGGGGGGATCCCGTCACAGATCAAAAGGTTACTGCTATTACCTTGAAAACCAAAGCCAAGGACAACAAAAACAAAAGGTAAACAGCAACAGAATGCTCCGTAAAACATCCTCCAGCTGCTTGGGCTAAATCTGCTCTAACGTACAAAACAAGAGTCAATCAGAAACTGTTTCAAGTGGAGGCGAGGGGGAAACAGGCGGCGGGAGACGGATGGAGGTGGGGGTGACATGTGCCTCTCAATGTGTCTCAGAAAAGTACTTTGAGATGCTGGGACCCCTGGTCGGAAAGGAAGCCCCCAAACACCAGCCTGGATGAATGGCTTCCTGAGTGGTCATTACCTGGGAGAGCTGGACAAATCAAGTCATACAGGAGAATCCAAATGGAAACCCAGCAGGAAACAGTTTCCCACTCCTCAGCCCTGAATGCGAGAAAGTACAGCCCAGCAAAGGGGAGGGATGATACGTGGGAGCGGAAGGAAAACGCTAGCCCACGTTCCTGTGTTGCAGGAAAGTGCTGAACTCAAGAAACGCCACTGTCATCACCCAAGCCTTCAAGCACAAGGATGCCTCCCTTCCAGACCCCCAAATCTCCATCTCTTGCTTCTTTTTTTCTTTTGAATGGAGCAGAGTGGTGAGTCCTAGCTCAGAGACTAGGGGTTCCCAGGAGGGGAGCAGAAGGTGAGATGCTTCCTGCAATGGCAAAGTAGAGGACTCCAGGGTCGGAGCGGAGGGGGAGGCAGCTGCAGTGGTCCCAAAGCTGCACCCCGCTCCCTGCAGCTGTGCTCGCCAAGAGGAGAGGTTTGCTGGAAGTAAATCTTCTACGGCCTGTCCCAGATCTGAAGCAGTCAGGGCCCAGGAGCCACACCTGATCTGAGACCACTGCCTTGGCCTAAAGGTGAGACAGCAGAAAGGGGCTGAGAAAAAGCAAGGAGGCTAACCTGGAATCCACTTCCCAGGTTCCCACTGCTCTGAGCTGTGTCTTATCTGATGTGCTCCGACCCTACTCGGTGGAGAGGACAGCTAGATGGAGACATGGATGTACAGCCAGTGTGTGTTAGCACCAGAGAAAGAACACTGCCGCTGCTAAGTCGCTTCAGTCGTGTCCGGCTCTGTGCGACCCCAGAGACGAAAGCCCACCAGGCTCCCCCGTCCCTGGGATTCTCCAGGCAAGAACACTGGAGTGGCTTGCCATTTCCTT
>SJYX01017787.1:34580-50906 GCA_006410675.1 Oreotragus oreotragus
CAAGGAGTAAGCGTCTTTTAATTTCATGGCTGCAGTCACCATCTGCAGTGATTTTGGAGCCCATGCATAATGCCCCAGTAATTAACATGGTAAATTTCTTTTGAGTGTCTCTTGTCTATTTCATACTTTTTTTTAGCCCCTTTATAACTCTAAATCACTTTCTTAGTTTAGAAGCATAAAAATATGTGTATGACTTGGTTTGCTCATAAAATTGTCATATTTGATATAAAGATGTGAAAGCCTGGGGGAGAAAAACAGAAAAAATCAGGGGAGAAACCAAGTTAAGTCCTGAGAAACAATTGTGTTTTTTTCCCCCTCTGGGTCTTCATAGCTCACCTCCACTCAGACGTGCAGCTCATAATAATGAACACAGGCTTGGAATACACTCTGAGATTGCTCTAGGGCAACTAGGGCTCAAGATAATTGTAATTTTTAAAAATAGGTTTCGCCGTTGTTTGGAACCATCTACAATTCAATTTACTTTATCGCACAAGCCATGAATAATGCTGTGAAAGAAAATGGATGGGCTAGTGCTGCCAGCCTGGTTCAGCATTCCAGAAACATGCAGTTCTATGGATTCAACCAGTTGATAAGGACAGATTCAAATGGAAATGGAATTTCAGAATATGTAATCCTGGACACCAACTGGAAAGAATGGGAACTCCATAGTACCTACACTGTGGACATGGAAACAGAGCTGCTACAATTCGGAGAGACCCCTATTCACTTTCCTGGTGGCAGGCCCCCTCAAGCAGATGCAAAATGCTGGTTTGCAGATGGGAAGATCTGCCAAGGAGGTAAGGAATGGAAAATCACAGGTAGTCAATTTGGCTCAGCTTGGTTTACAGGGAACCTGTTTAGGGGAAGGCATGTTTTAATGTTGGGACACTTACAGAATCAATCATTTACAGTCAGGTGACATAAACAGCTTGGAACTCTATGTAGTTAATTTAAAATAATAAGGACTATGAGAGGTACTTTGCAGCCTTGAATAACCATCCACAATTTAAAAGCCGCTTGCAGTCGGCTTTTAAAAGGATCCCACTCCCAAAGAGGTTTTTCTAGTAAGAGGAAGGCATGACGCTTTATCTTGGTTTTTGTACGCTATGATCTGCAATTGTTTCCCTTGCTAGAAAATTTACCTCTCCTTCCCTTGATGTATCCAAATCCTGTCAATCAGGTTCCACTACGGAAATACAATTTCTCCACCCTCTCCTCTCTGAACTCCCATTGAACTAAAAGTCTGTACCTCACAGTTTAGCACAAAATTGCTCTCCAATTGTTTCTTGTGTATTGATTGTGTCTCTTCCTCCCAAATGGACTGCTCCTGAAGGGCAGGGACCAGAGCTAATAATTCTTATGCCCCACCCCTAACTGCCCAACTCGGTCGGCATCCCATAATACTGGCAGTTTGATCGACTGATGGAAACCCTCTGGTTTGTGGAAGTGGGGACACTCCATAAAATCTCTGAAAACCAGAGGAGAAATTTGGATCTATATTATTCCTATGCAGGTATACCCCACACCTTTCTAAAACCAAATGCATCTATTTTCTTTTGCTTTAGCACCTCACTACCTCTTAACTTGCATCATTTCCCTCTGAAATCTTAGTAATCCATCCAAACACTTAGCTTTTGCAGAGGACAATTTACATCCTAGTGAAAACACTAATTATCAAAACCAGGCTCACCCTTGAAGGACAAGTTTTTCATCTATAACTCACGAGGTCTGTGGGCTTGGGTGGATTAAAAATATCTTTTATTTTATGAAGGCAACATAATACCTTTCACAGGTGAGATAACGTATTTATTCTCAAGAACTCTATCGCTGTTCAACTTAAGGTACTCAAAGTTTTCCATTCGTGAACTTTTTTCTCCAAAGAAACGCCTGGGTCAGCCTTCATTCATGTGATTTGTTATTGTCAGAGTGGTGAATAGTTCTGCTTCAGAACAGTGAAATTGCCTTCTGTGTCCATAAAGTCAACAAGACAGACTGTATTGGAAAAGAATAGAAATAAGTTAGGTAGATGTAGCTTGATTTTAGAGTCACCAGAAAGCACGAGGAGTCGCTCTGTGGTGCCCTTTATTTACAGCCTCTTTCTGATGCCATTCTTCCCCTTCCTCTTCCTCTCTGCAGGCATCAACCCTACCTTTGCTGTGATGGTCTGCCTTGCTTTGCTTATAGCCCTGCTGTCTATTAATGGATTTGCTTACTTTATAAGGTACTCTTTTTTTTTTTTCTTTTTGTATATAAAACTACAAGCCCATAATAGCCTTGTTAATATTGATTTCCAGGAAGTCATGTTTCAGTACAATTGCCTCATTACATGACCCACTGATTTTCTTTTTTCCGTAGTGATTTACCATCCCTACTGGCTCCATTTAGAGTGAAGTGTTTTCATGATGCCAAGAATAACTTCCTCAGCTGTATTGTCAGTGTTGTTGCCTATGAGTAGATCTGGCTCTCAACACTATCATGAAATAAGAGAGCTAGTACTTTAGGGACTGCCTACCCCCGATCTGTGCTCCCTTTTCCACTGGCAGAGTCTCCTAGAAACACTTCCCTCTGCAAGTGGTATGGACTGAGATATTTTAACAAGTTCCAAGAATTAGGCAAACTTTGGCTAGAATCTAAGATTTAGGAATAATGGTATAAATTCACAGGACTGTAGAGGGGATTAAATAAACCAAAGCCAATAAAGTACCTAGAACAATACCTGCCTCACAGTAGGTGCCCAAGAAATGGCAAATCTCAACTCCTTCTCAAGCACATGGAACTCTCCTGCTGATTGTTAGGAACCCAGAATTCTTGCTTTGAGAGTCATCACTTTTGCCCAGGGTATCCTATTGCAGATTTTTACTATCATTTTTGCTTGGACAAAATCTGTCCTAGCTAATCATCACCATCATTACTACCATCAGGTCTTTATCTTTCTTCTTCAGATCTTTAAATTCCTGACCAACTACTCTGATGAACTAATTCAGGATCAGGGATAAATGACTTAAGCTGGCTTTATAATATGACACTCCGTTCTTATAATCTTCACACTTTAACAGTTGGTTCCTCCCCACAGTAGGATGATTTTGGAAAAATTAAATCAACCACAACTCTCCCACATTACTCTTTCTACTCTGCAAACCACACCTTTGTTATCTCTTTGTAAGGGTGGTCCTAACAACAATATGACAAGAACTTGGTGGGGAATGGGGTGGAGCTATCTGGGCAAATTTCAAGGAAAAATGTGTCTATAGAGTTTCTTAAGTATCTGTAAATTTGGACAAGACATGGAATTTCTCTTGGCCAGAATTTTCTCATTTGTAAAATTAAGGAATTGGATTAGATGATCTTTAAGAGCCCTTCCAGCTCTGATATTCTAACAAGTATGTAAAATCCTGGGTTGAAACTGACAGGTGTTATTCCTAGTATTAATATGTTAGCATCACTGTGAAAAGCCACTATTATCCAGTCTCCACAGTATTAGAGACTTACAAAGTTGTAGGTAGCTTATGAATTGTTAGAGCACACTGGATAAAGATGATAGTTTAAAGTTTTTCTTTTGATTTCTGTGACTGTGACATGCCCCTATTCAGAACAGAAATTTAATGTTTAGCTGATGCCGAAGAATAAAGTATTTAATTAACATCATGAGCTACTTTTAGTGACTATAAATGCCTTCCAATCAAAATCTTCCTCCTCTAGAGAGATTTGAAGAGGAGTAGGCTCTGGCTCCCCAATGGCAAAAGATGCCATGGCAGGGTGGAAAATGGAGTCACTCAGCTGCTTATGTTATTTGACAACTGCCCCCCGCCCCCAGCAAATGACTGATCTGACTGGTCTTTCCCGTGAAATGGACTGTTCTTTGGGCTCAGAGGGAGGCTGACCTGTAATTCTTAGGGAGGGAAGAAAAAAAAGAAAAAAAAATCATGGAGGGGGGATTTGTTTGGAGCTTGTGGGCTGAAGGGCAAAGAAGACTGGAGAGGGAAATGATTGGAGAGGGACATGATTAGAGAGGAAAATGATTGGAGAGGAAAATGAGTTTGAGACAATTGGTACTTCAAGTGGTCACAGAAAACTCAGAGATGGGAGAGAGGCACATCATTTCCCAGAGTCACTTGGGTCTTGGTTCTTCAGCTAACAAAGCACAAAATATGCCCTCTCTTCACTGCCTTCCTCCCTCTTTCTGCCCACCACGGCTGCAATCAGAAGAGCTGAGTGGCTGATGAGTTTCTGTAATAGATGGTGATTACTTGCAGGAGAGTGGTTCTCTGTTCCTTCCTTTTCTCTGTGTTTTGATTGTTTAAGTTTTTTTTTTTCTTTTCAAAAAGAAAAACGTGCAAAGAACCCAACCACCCCCAAACAAAGGATTCTTTGAACTCCTCCTTTCTCTCTACTCCGAACCAGATTGCCTCCCCTTTCTATAAAGCTCTCCCGTGCTTTGTAATACTAATGATGATAATGGTAATAATGAGCTCTTATACTTTCATAGTGCTTCATGCTTTTCAGAGCACTTTCACATATATTATCTCATTTGGTTTTCAAAACAACTCTATAAAGCGAGTAATGCAAGGACTATTATCCTGCTGAAGAGATGAGGACACTGGTGCATGAAGAGGTTAAATTATTTATCCAAGGTTATCTGGTTAATTAATGACAGAATCTGCACTGCATCTCAGATCTCTGGATTGGGGGGATCCAGTGTTCTTTCTACTAGAGTGTATTCTGTAGCATGATTATTTTTACAGGTGTGCCTGCCTTAAGACAATTCATTGCACATATGAAAAAGATAAGTTAGGGAGTGAAGCTTTACTTTGCCAAAAGATTCATGCGCTCTACCCAAGAATTCACTACAGGGCTCTTTAAATTTTCTCTGCAGGGCAGCAGCTCCCGCAATGATAAGGGACATATTTGTTGGCAGACAATTAGAAACACATTAATTGTTTGTTTACAAACAGTGGAATCACTGAGAAAAACTGGGTTGTTGGTACTTAAAGCTACAGTGACACCTTAGACTTCTTAGAGCAACCTGACAAAGCATTTTTTTTTTTTTTTTTTTTTGACAAGGCATTTTGATTCCCCCTATTCTGGCTCTCTGCTTTAGTACATTCCACAGGGTGACCGTTAAGGGATTATGGAAAAAGTGAATCCAAACTAGCTATCAGAGCCCACAAGATGAAACAGAACAAAACAACCACAGGAACTAATCCCAAGATCCCCTCGAGCTCCTCAGGTTGCCCAGTTAGCTCAGCCGAGGACCTGCCTGACTGTGCGGGTAGACGTCATAGACTTCTGTGTCTACTAATTGATTTGTAAGAAATAATTGCATTCACCGCAAAGTAATGGGCACGTATGGAGAGAATCAGGTTTAAACTGTGTCTATGTAATGCTGAGACAAGAGACCAATTCAGTCAAAGAAAAAAAAAAACAGTCAGCCCATTTGTTTGGAATCATGTAGACAAAGCAGCCAACTGATTGAATTTTTCCACTTTTCAACCTGTTGCTTTGGCAACTTTGCAAGACAAGTGGTCTTGTGGGCAGGAATCTGGGCCCACAGCCAGACACCCAGGATTCAAGAGCCAGCTCTGCCTCAGGCAATGTTATCTCACACAATTTGCTTAATTTTGTTTTGTTTCTTTAATATTTTTTGTATTTGTAGAATTCAGATTAATGATTCTTGGCCCTGGTATTATTAGAATATATACTACGGTAAATGAGAAAAGGTGTTGTATTCTTTAAAAGTATTCAGAAGTGTTGTTTTGAATGTGCCCTTGATATGGAATCACTGTTTTAATAGTCTGAGATACCCATCCCTATGCAGTACCCTCCCTTCTGATACTTCTTTAATAGCATTTTCACTTTTCTTTTTTGGTCTTTATAATATTGCAAGTTATGAGGCCCAGACTTGCTCTCTCTCTTTGATGTGGATACTGTGGTAAACATCCCTGTGTGTTTACTCTCTCAATTATCTTGTATATTTTTTTAACTTCTATCATAGGGCAAATTTACCCCCTGGTTTGCAAAAATATCCAACCCCTGTGACCTTCTGACTTTATACTTGTTTCAGACATCGTATAAATAAAATCCAGTTGATTAAAGGACCCAACAGAATTCTACTGACTTTGGAGGATGTGACATTTATCAATCCCCACTTTGGCAGTAAGGTAAGGAGCATCCTTTTTTCTTACCGTGTGGCCCCTGGTGGTATCCACAAGCCACAGGTGACTTTCAGGCACTTTGCATGTGGCTAGGCTGAATTGAAATGTGCTGCAAGAGTAAAATACATGTTGGATTTAGAGGATAGTACAGAAACATGTAAAGTATTTCATTCTAATATTTCAAAATATTAATGATATGTCAAAATGATAATACTTTGGATATATTGGGTTAAATAAAGTGTATTAGNAAAAAAAAAAACAGTCAGCCCATTTGTTTGGAATCATGTAGACAAAGCAGCCAACTGATTGAATTTTTCCACTTTTCAACCTGTTGCTTTGGCAACTTTGCAAGACAAGTGGTCTTGTGGGCAGGAATCTGGGCCCACAGCCAGACACCCAGGATTCAAGAGCCAGCTCTGCCTCAGGCAATGTTATCTCACACAATTTGCTTAATTTTGTTTTGTTTCTTTAATATTTTTTGTATTTGTAGAATTCAGATTAATGATTCTTGGCCCTGGTATTATTAGAATATATACTACGGTAAATGAGAAAAGGTGTTGTATTCTTTAAAAGTATTCAGAAGTGTTGTTTTGAATGTGCCCTTGATATGGAATCACTGTTTTAATAGTCTGAGATACCCATCCCTATGCAGTACCCTCCCTTCTGATACTTCTTTAATAGCATTTTCACTTTTCTTTTTTGGTCTTTATAATATTGCAAGTTATGAGGCCCAGACTTGCTCTCTCTCTTTGATGTGGATACTGTGGTAAACATCCCTGTGTGTTTACTCTCTCAATTATCTTGTATATTTTTTTAACTTCTATCATAGGGCAAATTTACCCCCTGGTTTGCAAAAATATCCAACCCCTGTGACCTTCTGACTTTATACTTGTTTCAGACATCGTATAAATAAAATCCAGTTGATTAAAGGACCCAACAGAATTCTACTGACTTTGGAGGATGTGACATTTATCAATCCCCACTTTGGCAGTAAGGTAAGGAGCATCCTTTTTTCTTACCGTGTGGCCCCTGGTGGTATCCACAAGCCACAGGTGACTTTCAGGCACTTTGCATGTGGCTAGGCTGAATTGAAATGTGCTGCAAGAGTAAAATACATGTTGGATTTAGAGGATAGTACAGAAACATGTAAAGTATTTCATTCTAATATTTCAAAATATTAATGATATGTCAAAATGATAATACTTTGGATATATTGGGTTAAATAAAGTGTATTAGTATATTACTTGGAAGGAAAGCTATGATAAACCTGAACAGAGTATTAAAAAGCAGAGAATCACTTTGCCGACAAAGGTCCAAATAGTCAAAGCTATGGTTTTTCCAGTAATGTACAGATGTGAGAGTTGGACCATAAAGAAGGCTGAGTACCAAAGAACTGATTCTTTCAAATTGTGGTGCTGGAGAAGGCTCTTGAGAGTTCCTTAGACTGTAAGGAGATCAAAACAGTTAATCCTAGAGGAAATCAACCCTGAATACTCATTGGAAGGACTATTGTTAAAGCTTAAGCTCCAATACTTTGGCCACCTGATGCAAAGAGCCAACTCATTGGAAAAGACCTTGATGCTGGGAAAGATTGAGAGCAGGAGGAAAAGCAGGTGACAGAGGACGAGATGGTTGGATGGCATCACCGACTCAATGGACGCGAGTCTGAGCAAACTCTGGGAGATAGTGAAAGANCAATACTTTGGCCACCTGATGCAAAGAGCCAACTCATTGGAAAAGACCTTGATGCTGGGAAAGATTGAGAGCAGGAGGAAAAGCAGGTGACAGAGGACGAGATGGTTGGATGGCATCACCGACTCAATGGACGCGAGTCTGAGCAAACTCTGGGAGATAGTGAAAGACAGGGAAGCGTGGAGTGCTGCATGGGGTCTCAAAGAGTCAGATATGACTGAGCGACCAACTCAACAACAACATTACTTAAATGAATCTCATCTGTTTCTTTTTAGGTTTTTAAAATATGACTACTAGAAAACTTAAAAGTACACGTGTGGTTCATATTATATTTCTGTTGGATAGTGCTGGCTTAGAGCAGTTTTGAGAAAGTGAAGTACTTTGAACAATAGGGTAGCAATGACTTTATATAGCCTTCTTTTTACATTTGGACTCAACATGTGATTGCTAAGTCCCCAAGGGCGGAGGTACATCTTTTGTTTTTAATGTCAGTCATAGCACCTGATGTGGTGCTGATAGTGTAATAGGTGCTTTTAAAAGCTTGGTGGATCAATCAACTAGTGAAAGATTTAAGTGTCACATGATGGTGTGTGATTGTGTTGTATTGGCTATTTGCATTTAATGCCTACTACTATGTCCTGGCCTTGGGCTAGGTCTTGTAAGAGATGACACATAGTCCCTGCCTTCATGGAAATTACAGTCAGTTCAGTTCAGTTCAGTCGCTCAGTCGTGTCTGACTCTTTGCGACCCCATGAATCGCAGCACGCCAGGACTCCCTGTCCATCACCAACTCCCGGAGTTCATTCAAACTCACGTCCATCAAGTCAGTGATGCCATCCAGCCATCTCATCCTCTGTCATCCCCTTTTTCTCCTGCCCCCCAGTCCCTCCCAGCATCAGAATCTTTTCCAATGAGTCAACTCTTCGCACGAGGCGGCCAAAGTACTGGAGTTTCAGCTGTAGCATCNTTAAAATAATAAGGACTATGAGAGGTACTTTGCAGCCTTGAATAACCATCCACAATTTAAAAGCCGCTTGCAGTCGGCTTTTAAAAGGATCCCACTCCCAAAGAGGTTTTTCTAGTAAGAGGAAGGCATGACGCTTTATCTTGGTTTTTGTACGCTATGATCTGCAATTGTTTCCCTTGCTAGAAAATTTACCTCTCCTTCCCTTGATGTATCCAAATCCTGTCAATCAGGTTCCACTACGGAAATACAATTTCTCCACCCTCTCCTCTCTGAACTCCCATTGAACTAAAAGTCTGTACCTCACAGTTTAGCACAAAATTGCTCTCCAATTGTTTCTTGTGTATTGATTGTGTCTCTTCCTCCCAAATGGACTGCTCCTGAAGGGCAGGGACCAGAGCTAATAATTCTTATGCCCCACCCCTAACTGCCCAACTCGGTCGGCATCCCATAATACTGGCAGTTTGATCGACTGATGGAAACCCTCTGGTTTGTGGAAGTGGGGACACTCCATATGCTATCTAGGTTGGTCATAACTTTCCTGCCAAGGACTAAACGTCTTTTAATTTCATGGATTACAGTCAGAGAGACAAGTTATATCATACAGAAGAGTCAGTAGATGCCATGTCACACAAAGGACACCAGACATATGGTAGAACTTCAGAGGAGATAGATTACTGGAGGAAAACTTCTCAGAGACCCAGAACCAAATCTGGGTCTTAAAGAAGGAAGGATGGGCTTTGTCTAGGTCCCAGGTCACAAACTGGTAACCACTTTTGTTTGATCTCTTTTTTTCCTTTTTTCTTTCTTTTTAAAAATTTTACTTTATTTTACTTTACAATACTGTATTGGTTTTGCCATACATCAACATGAATCTGCCACAGGTGTACACGCTGTCTCTTATACACATCTAGATGTGTATAAGAGACAGCTTAGTAATCCATCCAAACACTTAGCTTTTGCAGAGGACAATTTACATCCTAGTGAAAACACTAATTATCAAAACCAGGCTCACCCTTGAAGGACAAGTTTTTCATCTATAACTCACGAGGTCTGTGGGCTTGGGTGGATTAAAAATATCTTTTATTTTATGAAGGCAACATAATACCTTTCACAGGTGAGATAACGTATTTATTCTCAAGAACTCTATCGCTGTTCAACTTAAGGTACTCAAAGTTTTCCATTCGTGAACTTTTTTCTCCAAAGAAACGCCTGGGTCAGCCTTCATTCATGTGATTTGTTATTGTCAGAGTGGTGAATAGTTCTGCTTCAGAACAGTGAAATTGCCTTCTGTGTCCATAAAGTCAACAAGACAGACTGTATTGGAAAAGAATAGAAATAAGTTAGGTAGATGTAGCTTGATTTTAGAGTCACCAGAAAGCACGAGGAGTCGCTCTGTGGTGCCCTTTATTTACAGCCTCTTTCTGATGCCATTCTTCCCCTTCCTCTTCCTCTCTGCAGGCATCAACCCTACCTTTGCTGTGATGGTCTGCCTTGCTTTGCTTATAGCCCTGCTGTCTATTAATGGATTTGCTTACTTTATAAGGTACTCTTTTTTTTTTTAGACGGAGCCATTAAGCATGCATGCACTTGGCTTATTTCATTAATTTATATTACCTGCCTGGCTCCTATAGGCATCCTAGGCAGAGAAAATCGCATAAAAAAGAGTTTGGGAAGGAGAATGTGTAGGGAAGTGTTTTGTTGAATTTAGCTAGTAGTGGGAGAGTGTGCCTCTTTGTAGGGCTTTCCAGGTGGTGCTAGTGGTAAAGAACCCACCTGCCAAAGCAGGAGACCTAAGAGACACAAGTTCGATCCCTGGATTGGGAAGGGGGGCATGACAACCCACTCTAGTATTCTTGCCTGGAGAATCCAATGGACAGAGGATCCTGGCAGGCTACAGTCCATGGGGTCACAAAGAGTCAGTCAATGAAGTGACTTAGCACATAAGCATGCACATAACTCTTTGTGCCCAGTCTGTGTGGTTGAAATAAAGACAGTAGTCTTTGCAAATTCTAGTATGGTGGTGGCAGGGTGTCCGGAGAGGATGCAAACACCTCACATTGCCCCCATGTGCTATTTTTGCTACACCGGCATACAAGATCTGAGAAATAATTATCTCTGTGACAGAACTGATCATTTGCTTAAATGTGACACTAAAAAGGATGCTTTAACTAGTTGTCTGGGCAAGAATGGATTTACAGGATAATACCTTGTACATCTGGAATCAAATGAAATGTTCAGCTGTTTGCTTTAAGTCTCAATTACAACCCTAACATTTACGTGTGTAAATCACCGGATCCTTTTGTAAGGTTGACATCATGTTCCTGGAAATGTATTGCTGAATGCCAAAATGATCACAGTGGCTGAAAGGTACATTCTATTCTTATGCCATCAAAGCATATTGATGTTAGTTTCTAATTTTGAAGCCACTAAAGGACCCTGGAACTCGTGTGGTGTAACTTGTCTAGATTTGTCATATTCAACATAGCTTGTATGAAATTTCCCACCTCAATTAGAAAGGGTAGATACTGAAGTACAAGCTCTAAACCAAGCCAACTAGATAACCTGGTACTAAGAGAACAAGTATTCAATTCTGTGACAAAGTACTTTATCCTGAAATGAGTGGTCAATAATAAGAGCAGATGGCTAGTAGTCATTGTCCAAATGAAGCAATATATAGTAAAGTTTTGGTCAAAGGAAATAAACTATTTTAAAAAGCCTTACTTGTTTATTGGTCAGTCAGTTCAGTTGCTCAGTCATGTCTGACTCTTTGTGACCCCATGGACTGCAGCATGCCAGGCTTCCCGGTCCTTCACCAACTCCCATGAGCTTGCTCAAACTTACGTCCATTGAGTCCGTGATGCCATCCAAGCATCTCATTCTCTGTCGTCCCCTTCTCCTCCTNACTGAACTGAGGGTGTAGAACAGTTTTTCAGAATTTACTTTGGAAAAAGTCTTAATTCCTTTCTAGTACTCCTACGTGGAGAAGGAAATGGCAACCCACTCCAGTATTCTTGCCTGGAGAATCCCAGGGATGGAGGAGCCTGGTGGGCTGCCGTCTGTGGGGTCACATGCATGTATTTGAGGAGGAAATGGCAACCCACTCCAGTATTCTTGCCTGGAGAATCCCAGGGATGGGGGAGCCTGGTGGGCTGCCGTCTATGGGGTCACGTGCATGTATTTGAGGAGGAAATGGCAACCCACTCCACTATTCTTGCCTGGAGAATCCCAGGGATGGGGGAGCCTGGTGGGCTGCTGTCTATGAGGTTGCACAGAGTCGGATACGACTCAAGTGACTTAGGAGCAGCAGCAGCAACTTCTTTGAAACAGGAGGGTGATCTGACGCTGCTATCACTGTGCGTCCAACACTGCTTTGACTACCTCTATGCTTTCATGACCTTGAAATGTTGAGATCTGGGTACCAGGGGCCAGACTGGAAAACACATCTTGGTGAGCCAGATACAGAAGGGTGTCCTGTACAGTCAGATCGATGTTCCTGAAAGAGAAACAGCTGGAGTCAAGAGCCAAAGGACTGATGACTTCCAACATCTTTTAGGGTCCCAACTTCTGCAAAGGTGTATGTAGGAAAATCAAGCTCTGTCTGTCTCTCAGTCTCACGTTCTTTCCCATCATGTGGAACTGAGCAGCATACTCTCTGTATCATCTAATACCCTGGCTACTTAGTTCCTTGCCTTAGTTCCAGAGATTACATCTCTGATCATCTTCTCTTCCATTTCACTTTAGCCACGCACTGCTATCATTATACCTTGGGTTTTGTCATTATCTATAATTGCTACTGAAAATGCTTTACTTCCAAAATCGTAGATTCAAACATCACACTCCGACTATAGCCTTCTCTTCTTTGAACCATACCTATACTTTCATTGGGTCTTCCAGACCTCTACTGTCACCCACCACATAAGCCCTTCTTTCATCTTCTTCCAGGTCCACCTTAGATTACATAATTGATCATTTGAAAACATTATTTCTGTCTTTTTGGTCAGGTAAATTTGTAAATCTCATATTCTGGGTGACCCTAACTCTTGACTTTCTTTGTGCCTGCACTTGAACAACCAAGCATTATGGCAGAAAGTCATGCAAAGTATATTGTTTCCACTATAAATTCATGTCTCTCATCTTAAAATGCACCTTAACATTGTCCTTTAAGTCCATTACAGTACTTCATTGGTTTCTACAACCCATCTTTCAAAGCTTCTCCATTTTCCTTAAACCTCCTATGTTCTTCTCTTCCTTTATTTTTACTGTTATCATTCTGGTCCAAGGCCCCTTCATCAGCTACGAGAGCGAACAGTTTTAGGTCCACAAGAAAACTGACCAGAGTGAGAGAGTTTCTATCACCCCTGCCCCAACTCATGCACACAGCCTCCCACACTATTCAACACCCTGAACCAGAATGATACCTTTATTATAACCCATGAGCATGCATTGACACATCATTATCACTCCAAGTCCATAGCTTACATTAGGGTTCATATAAGGTAGTATATCCTATGAGTTTTGACAAATGCATAATGACATATCTACCATTATATTGACAGTAACATATAGGATAGCTTCAGTGCCCTAAAAATTCTCTATGTTCTGTCTATTCACATTTTTCTCCCCCTAACCACTGGCAACCACTGGCAGTTTTTTTTTTTTTTTTAATGTTATGCACATCCATTTTCACCACTGGTGATATCTTTTCTCCACACTGCATTCTGAATCAAAATCGAACCTGATTTTGTCAGTTCTCTGTTTAAATCTTTTTAATTATATTCCTATTGTTCTTTTTGTGTGGAGATTTTAAATTACAGGTTCAATTTCTTGAATAGATATTAGACTATTCAAACTTTCTATTTCTTCCCGTACCTGTTTTAGTAAGTTACAGCTTACAAGGCAGCTGTTCATGTCATATATTTTGTCAATTTTACTGGCATAAAATTATATATATGTTCATCCAATCTTTTAAATAGCTTTAGGATCTGCAGTGATGCTCCCATTTTCATTTCTGATACTGATAATTTGTATTTTCTCTTTCTTGATCAGTTTTGCTAGAAGAGTATCAATTTTATTAATCTTTCCCAGAAATAAACTTGGCTTTGTTGATTTTTCTCTTTTGTATGTCTGCTTTCTATTTCATTGACTTGTATTCTGATTATTTCTTTCCCTTAGTTTCTTTGTTTTTAATTTGTTGTTTTTTTCTAGTTTTTTTGAGCTGGAAGTCTTTATAATTGATTCTTAATTTCTAATGCAGTCACTTAAAGCTAGAAATTTCCATTTAAGTACTGCTTCAGCTACATCCTAGTAGTGTTTCTTTTTAAAGATGTTTATTGTGGAAAATAACAAACACATACAAAGTAAGCAGATTAATATAACTATCACCCAACTTCAACAATTATCAACACTCTACAATTATTATTTCATCTATACCTCCACTCACTTCCCACATCTCTAACTTGGTTATTATTATTGTTGTTATTTTTTAGTTCTGTATCTTTGAGGTAAAATTACATACATTGAAATGCTCATATCATAGATATATAATTTTGATGAAAGGATGTGCCCATATAATCTAGACTTCTATTATGATATAGAATAGGGCCCCTGGCCTGTTTTTTACATCCTGGGAGCTAAGAATGTGTTTTACATTTTTTAAGGGTTGTAAAAAATGAAAACAAAGATTATTGCAGCAGAAATCATATATAATCTGCAAAGCCTAAAATATTTACTGTATTTACGTTTACAGAAGAAGATTGCTGACCTCTGATAGAAAACATTTCTTTTTCTTAAGAAAGTTCCCTTGTGTTCATCAATAAATTATTTCATGCTCCCTCCCACCCTTGCCACACCACAAAGGAAACCACTGTTCTGGGTTTTTGGCCTATCTTGAATTACTTTTGCTTATCCTATAACCTTATGTAAGTGGAATCATACAGCATACAGACTGATTCATTCATGTTATATGTATAAATAGCTTGTTCTCATCATTGCTGAGTAGTAGTCAAGTGTATGGATATAACACAATGTATGTATTTTTCCTACTGATGAACATTTAGGCTGGTTCCAATTTGGGCTATTGTGAATAAAACTGATGTGAACGTGCTTTTGATAAGTCTTTTTATGGACACATATTTTAATTTCTCTTGGGTAAATACCTAGGAGTGGAATTTCTATGTTAAAATATGTGTGTGTGTGCTAAGTTGCTTCAGTCGTGTCCGATTCTGTGTGACCCTGTGGTCGGTAAACTGCCAGGCTCCTCTGTCCATGAGATTCTCCAGGCAAGAATAATGGAGTGGGTTGCCATGCCCTCCTCTAGGGATGTTATAATATAGTAGATGTTTAACTTTATAAGGTACTACCAAACCTTCACTATTTTCATTTCCTGCACACAAGTTATGAGAGCTCCCCTTTACTCTACCTCATCACCAATGTTTCTTATTGTCAGTTTATCTGGTTTTAGGCATAATTGTTTTCTATGGGTATCTCATTGTGTTTTTCAAAATTTTTGTTTTAATTAGATAGAAACAACAAAAATTGCCATCTCTAGGTGTTAAGTATATTCACATTATTTTACAACAGATCATCATAGCTTTACATCTTGTAAAACTGAGACTCTGTACCCACTAAACAAAACTTTTCCCCACTCACCCCTCAATACCTGGTAGCCACCAGTCTATGTTCTGTCTCTATGAATATGACTATTTTAGATACTATACAGAAGCAGAATCATACAGTATTTGTCTTTGTGTCACTGGCTTATTTCACTTCCTGTAATGTCTCATTGTGTTCTGAAAATACATTTTTTTGTTGTTGTTCAGTTGCTAAAGTGTGTCCGACTCTGTGACTCCATGAACTGCAGCATGCCAGGCTTTCCTGTTCTCCACTATCTCCTGGAGTTTGCTCAAATTCATGTCCATTGAGTCGGTTGGTGATACCATCTAACAGTCTCATCCTCTGCCACCCCCTTCTCCTTTTGCCTTCAATTTTTCCCAGCATCAGGGTCTTTTCCAACGTATTTTTTATTTAGGAATAATTAGGTGGTCTGTACAATGAATTTTGATAGTTGCATTTATCTATGTAACCATTCCTCAAAACAAGATACAGAATATGTTCATCACCCCAGAAAATCCCGTTTCCCTTATCAGTTTTACCCCAGAGGCAACAGTTGTTCTGATATCTATCACCATGAATTAGTGTTTTATTTCTGTTTTTGAATTTCATGTAAATGGAATGATAGAGTGTACACTCATTTTTTCTCTCAATATAGCACGCTTTAAGATAAATGCATGTTTTTACATGTATCGGTGTCACTTCATTTTAAAAAAATTCTGAGTAGTATTTCATTTTATGAATATATCACAGTTTGTTAATAATTTTCTTGTTGATGAAAATTTGACTTGTTTCTAGTTTTTTTTGGCATTATGATTAAGGCAACCACATATATTTGTTTAATTATGAAAAACACATTATGTATGGGGATGACCTGGAGGGAAGATGTGGGGTGGGAGGTGGGAC
>SJYX01017787.1:51080-69079 GCA_006410675.1 Oreotragus oreotragus
AAAAAAAAAAAAAACACATTATGTAAATTTTACCATCTTAACAATTTTTAAATGTACAGTTTGGCAGTGTTAAATATACTCGAATTGCTGTGAAACACATCTCTAGAACTTTTTCATCTTGCAAATATAAAATTCTGTTCCCATTATATAGCAACTCACCTTTTCCCCCTCATATTTCTGGATAGCCATTATTCTACTTTCTGTTTCCATGGATCTGACTACTTTAGACACCTTAAATAAGTGGTATTTGTCTTTTTGTGACTGGTGTATTTCACTTAGCATAGTGTCTTCAAAATTCGTCCATGTGGTAGTGTGTGAATAATTTTCCTTTTAAAGGCTGAATAATATTCCATTTTATGTTATTCATTCATTTCTTAATGGACATTTGGGTTGCTATGAATATGTATATGCAAATATCTCTCTGAAATCCTCCTTTCAATTCTTTGTATACATACCAGGGAGTGGAATTTCTGGATCATATTGTAGTTCTAATTTTAATTTTTTGAGTAACCTCCATACTGTTTTCTTTTTTTATTTTTATTTTTACTTTATTTTACTTTACAATACTGTATTGGTTTTGCTATACCTCAACACGAATCAGCCACGGGCGTACATGAGTTCCCAATCCTGAACCCCCCTCCCACCTCCCACCCCATGTCATCTCTCTAGATCATCCCCGTGCACCAGCCCCAAGCATCCTGTATCCTGTATCGAACATAGACTGGTGATTCGTTTCTTATATGATAGTATACATGTTTCAATATCATTCTCCCAAATCATCCCACCCTCTCCCTCTCCCACAGAGTCCAAAAGTCTGTTCTAAACATCTGTGTCTCTTTTGCTGTCTCGCATACAGGGTTATCATTACTATCTTTCTAAATTCCATATATATGTGTTAGTATACTGTATTGGTGTTTTTCTTTCTGGCTTACTTCACTCTGTATAATAGGCTCCAGTTTCATCCACCTCATTAGAACTGATTCAAATGTATTCTTTTTAATGGCTGAGTAATATTCCATTTTGTGTATGTGCAACAGCTTTCTTCTCCATTCATCTGCTAATGGACATCTAGGTTGCTTCCATGTCCTGGCTATTATAAACTGTGCTGCAATGAACATTGGGGTACACATGTCTCTTTCAATTCTGGTTTCCTCGGTGTGTAGGCCCAGCAGTAGGATTGCTACACAGCTTTCTTATCCATTCATCTGCTAATGGACGTCTAGGTTGTTTCCATGTCCTGGCTACAGATGCACCATTTTACAATCCTACCAACAGTGCACATGAGTTCTAACTTCTCCACATCCTTGCTGACACTTATTAACTATTTTTTAAAAATTGTATAGTAGCTAGCCATCTTAGTGGGTAGGAGATGATACTGCATTTTAATTTAGATTTGCATTTTTCTGATGATTAGTGTGTTGGGTTGTCTTTTCATAAGCAACTATAAACATTTTTGCACAAGTATTTTTGTGAACATGTATATTCACTTCTCTTGGGTAAATACTTAATAGTCTGAGTCATAGAGTAGATGAAATGTACAAACAATTCTCTAAATTGGTTATAAAATTTTACTTTCCTGTTAGAAATGTACAAATGTTCCAGTTGCTTTAAATTCTCAGCAACATTTGTCTTTTTGATATAGATTTCTGATACTGCAAAACTTTCCACTGTGTAGAAAATGTTTTATTATTGTGATTTTAATTTGCATTTTCATGATAACTAAAGTTATTGAGCACCTTTTCAAGTGCTTATAATTCATTTCTATATCTTCTTTTGTTACCTGTATTTTTATGTTTTTGCCCATTTTTTAAAAATTGAGAGTTTTGTCTTTTAATTGTTGACATGTAGATATTTTATATATCCTGCTTTTGGTCAGATACATGTTTTACAATATTTTTTCTCAATCTGTGACCTGTTTATTTAATGGTATCTTTTGATGAGCAAACTTTAATTTTGAGGAAATCCAATTTATTATTTTATTATATTTTGCAGCTCAGAAATCTTTGCCTATTCCAAGATTTTAGATATAGAGTTATGATCTATTTTGAATTCGTTTTTGTATATGGACTGAGAGTAGTGGTCACAGTTAATTTTTTTCCATAGAGATATCCAGTGTTCCAGTAACAATTGTTTACAAAAGGCTTTCCTGTCTCCATTTAATTAACTTTTCAACTTGATGAAAAATTAACTGACTATATATGTGTGGGTATGTTTTTGGACTTTCTACTCTGTTTCATTAACTCATCAGTGTATCCTACTGACAGTATCACACTGTCTTGATTATCATAGCTCTAGAGTAAGTCCTGTACTTAAGTTGTGTAAGCTCTGCAAATTGTTTTTGCAAGATTGTTTTTGTTAGGGTAGTTCATTTTAATTTTCAATAGTTCTTAAATCTACTAGTCTATTACTTTAATAAGCCCTTCTGGAATTTTTCATGGGGGGTTATATGAATTTATATATCAATTTAGGGGAAATGGATATCTTAACAATATTGAGTCTTCCAGTCCATTAATGTGGTACAGATCTTTAAGTTTTCTTTAAATTTTCTCACTGATGTTTTGATACTATTATACAATATTGAGTAGAAATGGTGGAGGAAGACATCCTTGTCTTACTCTTGACTAGAGGGAAAGAATTTAATGTTTTACTATTGGATTTCATATTACCTGAAGGTTTTTTCACACATGTCCTTTTGACTCTAACTTTTTTTTTTTTAATGATGAAGAGGTTTTTATATATTCTTTGACTGCCTGCAAAAATTTATCTTTAGATTTTAGGAGTTTGATTATGATGTTTCTGCTGCTGCTACTGCTGCTGCTAAGTCGCTTCAGTCGTGTCTGACTCTGTGCGATCCCATAGACAGCAGCCCATGAGGCTCCGCCGTCCCTGGGATTCTCCAGGCAAGAACACTGGAGTGGGTTGCCATTTCCTAAAATCCAATTTATTATTTTATTATATTTTGCAGCTCAGAAATCTTTGCCTATTCCAAGATTTTAGATATAGAGTTATGATCTATTTTGAATTCGTTTTTGTATATGGACTGAGAGTAGTGGTCACAGTTAATTTTTTTCCATAGAGATATCCAGTGTTCCAGTAACAATTGTTTACAAAAGGCTTTCCTGTCTCCATTTAATTAACTTTTCAACTTGATGAAAAATTAACTGACTATATATGTGTGGGTATGTTTTTGGACTTTCTACTCTGTTTCATTAACTCATCAGTGTATCCTACTGACAGTATCACACTGTCTTGATTATCATAGCTCTAGAGTAAGTCCTGTACTTAAGTTGTGTAAGCTCTGCAAATTGTTTTTGCAAGATTGTTTTTGTTAGGGTAGTTCATTTTAATTTTCAATAGTTCTTAAATCTACTAGTCTATTACTTTAATAAGCCCTTCTGGAATTTTTCATGGGGGGTTATATGAATTTATATATCAATTTAGGGGAAATGGATATCTTAACAATATTGAGTCTTCCAGTCCATTAATGTGGTACAGATCTTTAAGTTTTCTTTAAATTTTCTCACTGATGTTTTGATACTATTATACAATATTGAGTAGAAATGGTGGAGGAAGACATCCTTGTCTTACTCTTGACTAGAGGGAAAGAATTTAATGTTTTACTATTGGATTTCATATTACCTGAAGGTTTTTTCACACATGTCCTTTTGACTCTAACTTTTTTTTTTTAATGATGAAGAGGTTTTTATATATTCTCTGACTGCCTGCAAAAATTTATCTTTAGATTTTAGGAGTTTGATTATGATGTTTCTGCTGCTGCTACTGCTGCTGCTAAGTCGCTTCAGTCGTGTCTGACTCTGTGCGATCCCATAGACAGCAGCCCATGAGGCTCCGCCGTCCCTGGGATTCTCCAGGCAAGAACACTGGAGTGGGTTGCCATTTCCTTCTCTGATGATGTGTCTAGGTGTAGTTGTTCTCATCTTACTTGACCTCTCTGGTATTTATCACATTTTCCTGAAATTCCTTCCAGCATTTATCTCACCTTCCTGAAACTCTTCTTGTGGTGTTCATAATGTTCTAAATAAGCCTTTCTCTTTAGTCTCATTTCTAAGTGTTTATGTGGGATGTTCTTCCTTTCCTCATCCTTTAAATGTTGAAATTCCTCCCTTTTCTTTTTATTCTATATACTTCCTTGGTTTATCTCATTCACTCCCATTAATTTCATCTACCATTTACATGTTTATAATGCCCAGGTCTATTTATCCAGAATACAGTTTTCTGCTGAGCTTCAAACTGATTATCTCCAGCCATCTTTGAAATATTTCCAACTTGATGTTCCACAGGCCCTTCATTCTTAACATGTCTCAAACTGAATTAATCAGTCTCCTCATCATGCAAAATTTGTTTCCCACTCTCTTAGGTCAGATTCTCTAAAAGCTGAGTCTGAGATGGGAATTCTTGTTCAAATTACTCATTGAAAGAATGCTCTCAAGAGAAAGGGAGTGGAATGCAGAGTAAGGCAGTTAAAGGAAGAGGAATGCAGGATAAGGCAGAAGTAAAAGCTCAGCAAGTATGTGATCTCAGCTTGAGACTAGCTTCACTATGATCCTATGGGAGAAATACTGTCACACAAGTTATACCATGAGTTCCCCTTTGAGGCTAGGGAGTTGAACTTTTGTACCACTCCCAGTCAGTCAGTCATTACCTGGGATCTGTGGGTGGGCTCTAACATTTCAAGTAAGATAGCTCCCCTTTGTGTTGGGCTCTAGGACAATTTTCAAGAGGATGGAGCAACTGTGAATGGTCAGCTAACATTTACAGCAGCTGGGAGATGCATGGTAAAGGGAATATGGGTGGGGTACCAACATATTCACTACTAAACCCCCTGAATTCCTTATATTGAGGTATATCTCAGCCATCTATCCAGGAATCCAAGAAGAAATCTAGAAGTAATCATGGAGCGCTTTTCTCTCTCATCCCCCATTAAATAGTAATAATAATAGATACTAATCGTTTAGTGCCCATAATATTAATTTTGAATTCTATAGTAGCGTTCTCAAAGCTGCACAGGATGTGGCTCCTGTCTATCTCTCCAGCCTCGTGCCTCATATTCTTTCCCTTACACTGTGTTCTGGCCACCCTAAACCTGTTGCAGTTTCCTCAGCATAACATGCTCTTCCTCTTGGGTGCCCCGCCCCCTGCCACCACGTTACCTTCATGTGGTCAGCTCTTACTTGCTTTTCATGATGGTTCAGACATTACCTTCTCAGGCAAGCCTTCTCTGACCTCCAAGGCTGAATTAAACACTTCCCATCTGAGCTCCACTAACATCCTGCTCTCCCTTCGATAAGAACTCATTTCACATGGAAATGCGTCAGTCAGTTTGTGTGTCTATCACCTCTCTTTGAATATGAGCCCTTTCAGGGCACTGATTTCAGTTTGTTTATCTTTGTATCACTAGCATGCAGTCCAGTGCCTTGGACATTGTTGAGACACCCTAAATGTTTCTCATGTTAGTGAAAAAAATGAATGGATGCAAAGGCAAAATGTTGTCCAAATTCTAAATATTTCTTCTGAAACAAATTTTATAAGCTTTGGCCTGATGTTTATAGAAGCTATTTATTTTAATAGATGCTGCCTAGATGAATATTCACAGAAAGACAATCTATTTCACCTCTTACTGTTCTAACCTTTTTAGTATTTCCAGGTCACTGAGCTCCACTCTGTCAGAGTCCCTAAAGAAACAGGAAGAAGGCCCCAACTCCAACTGAGACGAAACAGCTGTGACTCTCTTCTCTCCCTCTGTTTCCAGATGAAGGACCTGCGTCATGAGAATATTAACCCTTTGGTGGGCTTCTTCTATGATTCGGGGATGTTTGCCATCGTGACAGAATTCTGTTCCCGAAGGAGCCTGGAAGACATACTGATGAATCAGGATGTGAAACTAGATTGGATGTTCAAATCATCACTCCTGCTGGATCTCATCAAGGTTAATGGAAAGACTGAAAATCCAAGATTTTCCCCATAGATTAAAGCTTCAATATTTTGGGATGTTTTGTTTTCCTTTGGTCATTTTCCCTGGATCACCCTTCCACCTTCCTTCCCTGTGTTGGCCCCCACCTCTTCTCACAGCACCTTTGTTATTTGTTTTATATATCTGTTGTAAGGTCCTGATAAAGAAAAAATTTGTTTGTTCCCCCCACTACCAATTTGAGGGCCAGATTTGTCTGTACTTCCTATAGCCATTGGGCTTCTCAGGTGGCTCAGGAGGTAAAGAATCTGCCTCCAGTGCAGGGGACGCAAGAGATGTGGGTTTGATCCATGGGTGGAGAATATCCCCTAGAGAAGGTCATGGCTCTCCATTTCAGTATTCTTACTTGGAGAACCGGACAGAGGAGCCTGGTGGGTTAGAGTCCATGAGGTCGCAAAGAGTCAGATATGACTGAAGTGCCTGAGCACACACGCCTATAGCCACTGAGCACTTTTCAGCCTTAAGCACTCCTCTTCCTTCCCATTCCTCTGCTTTCTGGACGTGGGGGTGGGCTCATTCCTGGGCTCTTTAGTTCTACTTAGCCCCATCTCCTGGCTTTCATCTTCTAAAACGTGGTTCAGTTTAGAAATAGGTGATAGGTCTTTACATAGGTCTATGCCATAGTTATAGATGTGGAACTCAGCATGACCAAGAGCCAAAAAGACCACTGATTCTCTCAGGCAGCATATTAACCCTTTGGTGGGCTTCTTCTATGATTCGGGGATGTTTGCCATCGTGACAGAATTCTGTTCCCGAAGGAGCCTGGAAGACATACTGATGAATCAGGATGTGAAACTAGATTGGATGTTCAAATCATCACTCCTGCTGGATCTCATCAAGGTTAATGGAAAGACTGAAAATCCAAGATTTTCCCCATAGATTAAAGCTTCAATATTTTGGGATGTTTTGTTTTCCTTTGGTCATTTTCCCTGGATCACCCTTCCACCTTCCTTCCCTGTGTTGGCCCCCACCTCTTCTCACAGCACCTTTGTTATTTGTTTTATATATCTGTTGTAAGGTCCTGATAAAGAAAAAATTTGTTTGTTCCCCCCACTACCAATTTGAGGGCCAGATTTGTCTGTACTTCCTATAGCCATTGGGCTTCTCAGGTGGCTCAGGAGGTAAAGAATCTGCCTCCAGTGCAGGGGACGCAAGAGATGTGGGTTTGATCCATGGGTGGAGAATATCCCCTAGAGAAGGTCATGGCTCTCCATTTCAGTATTCTTACTGGGAGAACCGGACAGAGGAGCCTGGTGGGTTAGAGTCCATGAGGTCGCAAAGAGTCAGATATGACTGAAGTGCCTGAGCACACACGCCTATAGCCACTGAGCACTCTTCAGCCTTAAGCACTCCTCTTCCTTCCCATTCCTCTGCTTTCTGGACGTGGGGGTGGGCTCATTCCTGGGCTCTTTAGTTCTACTTAGCCCCATCTCCTGGCTTTCATCTTCTAAAACGTGGTTCAGTTTAGAAATAGGTGATAGGTCTTTACATAGGTCTATGCCATAGTTATAGATGTGGAACTCAGCATGACCAAGAGCCAAAAAGACCACTGATTCTCTCAGGCAGCACTTCCATTCTCAGAGGCCAGGACTGTTAACAGCCAGTGGGGTTCACAAGTGGGTCCATGTATGCAATTCAGTGGACTCCATGAAATCCCTGGAATGATATGAAAATTGTGTCTATGTGCACCTGTAGTGAGTTGATCTGGATAATCAATGACTGGTTGAGCTTTCTGTATGTTAATCAGAGTCTTGACCCTTGTATTGTGGCCTAACCCCTTTTAAGGTAGCTTTATAGACATTATCTTGTTCCAATTTTGCATAAAAGAATTGTGATTAGCCTCCCTTTATGGAGGCTCTGAGAAGCAAAATGAGGTTTTTTTAAAATATAGTTACTACCACACATAGTAGGTGCTCAATAAATATTTATCAACCAGCTATTAAGGGGCAGAGCTGATAATATAATTTAAATCTCCTAATTCCTATTCTAATACTTTTCTAATACTTTGTCCACTCACTCCATAAGCAAAGCCCCATGAGTTAAGGGAGAGTTCTCTAAATGAGTCCTTTGAGGCCCATGATGAATGGAACCCAAGCATCTTGGGAGAAATCTCACCCACTGTAGACTCTGCTTGGAAGTACTGGGGACTACAGAATGTCCCGGGTGCAAGATGTAAAGTGTATACATACAAAGGAGTGTCAAGTTGCAAAATAGAGCCAGATACTGAAAAGGACTCACCATAAACAATCCTGAGATTACTGCGCTAGAATATGGGTGAATTTGTATTTGAATGATGAAAATCATCTGAAAAAGTCCTGGTACATCACATTTGAATGTCATGTAAGATTGCCAAACAAACTGCGTAGTATTCAGCTTTCTTTTTTATTGTCTATTTTAAATTATAAAGACACATAAAATAAATTGCATATTTTTATATACTTATGTATTTTATGAAAGTCATATTTTATATAAATTATGAACATAAAACAAGTCTATTTATAAAAATAATGTATTCAATTAAATTTGAAAGTCAAATGATATAAATGTATATGGGAAAAGTATTGACAATTATTCAACCTTCTTTCATATCCTCCCTCCAACTTCATCACTGCTAATCACAGTTTGGTGAATAGCCTTGCAATTCATTTTGTGTGTATTTACATACATTATAGATTTTGTTTGCTCTTTAAAGTACATACTGTCACATAGTTCTGCAACTTCCTCTTTTTCACTTACTTTGTGACTTAGATATGGTTCCCTATTAGTACATACAGGTTTGTCTTGTTATTTTTTTAGCTGTTGCAAAATATTTCATAGTTTGGATGTACCATAATTTGGACATCCCTTCTTGATAGCTATTTATTATATATCCAATTATATAATATAAAGCAGAGATGCAAAGAACATTCTTGTGTGTGTCTCCTTGTGTACATGTGCAAGCATTTGGAGAAGTAAAATTCCCAGGTCACAGGGTATGTATGCATACTTTCAATTTTGATTGCTGTCTCCAAATTACCCACCCAAAAGGCTGTGTCAGTTTCCATTCCTACCAGTAGTGGATGAGAGTTGGGCTAGACCTTTGGGGGGAAGATCAGAATCTTCAATTTCTTGGCAACTAAACGTGTATAGATCCATCCTGTGTTTGAAATATCAATAAATCTTGCCATAACATACAGTTCTTTACTTCCACAAAATATGATTCTTCATCAAAGTGTAAAATTTTAGTGCTAAAAGGGACCTGGAAACAATTCTTGTTGTCAAAAGTTTTGCTTTGCCTGCATATAAGAGAAAAGAGCTGAATTCCAGAACATAGTAGCTGTGAACAATCTCAGAAAGTGGCTGTAAAAGCACAAAACAGTTAAATAAGTTGCTAAATAAATCTTGTTTGTATCATCTGCAGGGCATGAAGTACTTACACCACAGAGAGTTTACTCACGGGAGGCTGAAGTCTCGGAACTGTGTGGTGGATGGGCGTTTTGTACTCAAAGTGACAGATTATGGCTTTAATGACATCTTGGAAACCCTAAGACTCTCCCAAGAGGAACCTTCCGCAGAAGGTAAGCAATGTATTGTGCCCTTGTGATGCACACAAGGTACTCTGAAGTTCACATGAGAGCATGCCTTGGATTAAAGCCTCAGGCTGATTCAACTCCCCACTTTTGTTGAAAATCAGCCTCATTTCCAAGCCAAAGGAGTTGAATGAAATCTGCAGGCTGTAATCTCCACACAGCCCAGCCTTCTGAACAAAGCCAGTGCAATAATGTTGAATTCCTGCTGTGGCAGGATTAGGTTATATTGTCTGGAGACCCCAGGTGTCCCTGGAGGAACTTGCTGAGTGCTAGGCACACAGTAGGTGCTCAATAAATACTTGTCAGATTGAATGGAAGGTAATTTGGTAGTTGGACTCCCACAAAGCCCATTCTGCAATGGGATGTCACTAAAGCCTACCCTCACTGTCTCTGTCTAGAGAGAAGAAGCAAGGAGGGGGGCCCCCAGCAAGTAAATGCTCCATGGGTTGTGTGGGATGGGGTCAGATGGAACTATGGCCTTCTAGGAAATCAGTAGGCATGGCTATAATGCCCATATTGTGTTTTTGTCTTCTATTTGGTACACCCTTAGCAGCACCAGACAATGCCTGTAGGGGTCATAACAGATCAAAGAAACAGGAGAAATCTGAGACTTCAGGGCTTGGGAGTGAGTGAGTGAAAGCTAAGAGGGAATGAACTGATGGAAAGGAAGAAGGAAGGAAGAGAAAGACATAAGGAGAGAAAATGAATAGGGTTAAATAAATATAGGAAAGTAGCACATTAAATGTTTTAAGCAGTATTGCAAGGGGGAAGAGGGGAAATGATAACACAAAAATGGAAAAGCAGACAACCCAAAAGAGACAGAGAGATGCAAAATGACAACATATACTCATACTCTTAAAAGAATCTTTGGCGTTAAAACTTTAAAAATTGCTGACTTTATAGGAGAAATGAAGACTGAAGGACACACAGTGACACATGCACAGATAGAGACACAGTCTAGTCATCAGTGACGTCACTTTTGCACTTAATAAAGCCAGTGGAATATGAACCTTTAGGGAGTCATCTGGTCCAACTCACCCATTTTACAAATGAGATGACTGAGTCTCAAGATTTGCTCAAATCGTGCACTTACTTAGCAGCATCAGTTCAGATCTTCTGAAGACTAGCTCCTGTACCCAGCTAAATGAAAACATTTAATAACAATTTCCTCTTTCTCTGACCATCAGTGCTTTAAAGGACTTGAAGCTCTTGGTAATCACAATAGAAACATGTGCTATTGTCTTTCTTTATGTCTGTCTCTGTCTCTGTCTCTTGTTCCCTCTGTTTCTCTCTGTGGACCTGTTCTTGTTGACAACTGAATCATATGGTTATTATCTGGCTAATCCCAATTTGAAATCTTGGAGTAGTTGCCTGGTGTTAGGACTAGGATGTTTGGATGACAGCTGCTGAGTGGGAAGTACTTATCTTCCTGTCAAAATTACTCACCTATAAAATAAAACACACTGTCCAGCTTCCTAGAATTCCATTTAACTCACAGATTGGCAACTTTCAAACTTAAGAAACTCTAGTTTTAGAGTAAGGACAGGGTACCTGCAGTGGTTTTTTGTTTGCCTTTTTTTTTTTTTTTTTGGTGTACTGTGTCTGTCTCTTTCCCTGTTTCTCCCTCTTACACTTTCATTCCATTCTCCAAATTGCAAGGGCAATCTGGATGCTCAATCCATTCTTCACACACTGAAGCCAGAGGGGGTTTCCTGAACTGCAAATCTGATCATGTTACAGCTGTGCCAAAACTCACTGAATGGCTTCCCATTGCTCTTAGAAGAAAGTTCAGACTCCTTTACATGGCTTACAAGTCCATCAAGGTTTGGCGTGAGGACCTTTCATGCTTAACCACTGTCTCTATACTCCAGCAGTGCTGACCGCCTTCCCGTTGTTTATCTGCACTAGGTTCTCTCTTACTTCCAGAACTTTACATTGCTTGGAACACTCTTCCCTTCCCACTGTTACCCACTCATCTGAGTCTGGCTAAATTCTACTCCTTCCAGAAGGTTCAAATGATTCAAGAGGCTTCCTATGATCCCTTAGGCTTGGTGAAATCATCCTGTTATGATCCTTTAAGGCTTTGAACTTTGCTCTAATACCACATTTTGTTGGTAATACATGTTTAATTAGCTGTCTTCTCTCCCTCCCTAAACTATAAGTCTTATGAAGGTAAGAAATAAGTTTGCCTCCCACAGTGCCTTTCACCCTACCTGGTGGAATAAATGTTTGTTGAATCAATGAATGGAAGAAATAAAGAAACTTGCTGCTCCCTACCTTAGATGACAGGGCTAATCGAATCTTACAATTGGAAGGCCTTGTAGATCGTCTGGCTCAATTTGTATTTTACAGATGGGGAAGCCAAGGTTTAGGAACGTGAGCTGATTAGTGACCCAGATGAGATTGTGAACCCAGGATTCCTGACTTTTGCTCTGTGTTCTTTTGTATCGCATCACTGGCTCTCCAAGGTTGATTTTATCACCATAGCAGGGCTAAGAGTTAGCCCTGGTTCCAGTAAACACAAAACAAGCCAAAGTGATTTTTTTTTTTAGGTTTTTTTTTTTCCTTCTGAGAGTTCAAGTCTAATGGTAGGCAGTGACTCTTACTAGGCTCTGGAGTGGGATGGGGGAGATGGGGCCATGTTGTAAGTGGATTCATTACTGCCTACTCTCAATTACATAAGTATAGTGCAGAAAAACCATTTTAGCCATTAACAACATACATGTAAGTGCTCTCTGAAAATACTGTTTGGTAATGATTGTATTTAATCACCCAGCTTTTTAACCGAGAGTTGTGTCCTCTTTTCCCTTCTTGTGCTGTTAAGTGTGCAGAGGGAGAGGATGCCAGGAACAAGCAGCTGCATACCATTTTCCCTGCCCCCCCCATCCACAAACATATGCCTGAAATCCCACGGTCAGTAATGTATTCCTTTGACTAAAGTATTATTCGTTTTTTTTCAGTTTTATTTGTAAGCATCAGGTCACCTAGGCAAGGTGACTGATGGGCAAAACACTCCGGTAGTGGGCAGGGGAGTTGGGGGACAAAGGCTGGGGACATCTGGAAGACAAAATGAGATGAGTATGTGCTTGGGGTGAGGCTAGAATTTCCTGGGCCACCATTTAGATCATAATGGGCTCCAAATAAGAATTTCCAGGGTGAGTTTCTCTTTCCTGGGTTTCAGCAACAAACCCAAATAATCGGAACTTTTATCCTCCTCCCTGCTTCCTAGGGCCTTGTCCTTTGGACTCACTTCCCAATGCCCCAAATTTTACAAGCTGAAAAGTTAGCCAGTGTTTTTCCCTGCCACCCCCACCCTCCCTGTCTGGTTGTCAACCTGTTGTTTATTCCACCTCTCTTCCATGGAGGAGCGCCCTGTCCCTTCCTTGTCCATTTTAACCTTTGTATATATCTTGGTCCTCATCCTGCTGCTGTGACCCCTTGCACCTCACCTCTGGCTCTTACTGTAATAATTTCCTAGCTGGTTTCCCTGATTCCAGCCTCTCTCCTCCTTCAATCCAGTTTGTGCAGGTTGCCAGATTAATCTTCCCAAACACAACTTTCATCAAATCCCTCTCCAGCTCCAGCACCCCTACTGCCTTTTGTATTCACTCCAAATGCCTTCATTTGGCTCTCGGGGCCTCTCACCTCCTGCCCTCATTCTTCCAGCCACCCTCCCTCCCCCACTTCATCAACCTCATTTCTCATTTCTCATTATTGCTTAACAGAGCCCTTCTCTTCAGCCAAGCTAATCTGCTTATCATCACTCCCATCCACAATTTGCTCCTTTCTACCTCTTGTTCTTTTGCACGCACTGTTCTTTCTCCCTGCAAAGCCCTTACCCTCTCAGCTCTAGGAAACTGCATCCTTGACCTTCTTAACAAGCTCCTTTAAGATTTAACTTTTCCAGGAAGCCTTCCTGGAATAATTTGATCAGCTGTTTTTTTTCTTTATTAGCTCAAATCTCATGGAATTGCCAATATTGAACCATTTTTTGAGCTACAGAAACAGCAATTTCATATCGTTCAATGTAAAACATTCCCATTATTAATCAGTATTTCTTTATATATTGCTTAAGGAAACTTGCCCCTAAATTTCTGAGTCTCTGATTGCCATGCGTGTGTGTGCTAGGTCTCTTTAGTCATGTCCGACTCTGTGCAACCCTATGGACTGTAGCTTGCCAGGCTCCTCAGTCCATGGGATTCTCCAGGCAAGCATACAGGAGGTGGATTGCCATGCCCTCCAAGGGATCTTTCTGATCCAGGGATCAAACCTGAGTCTCATAACTCCTGCATTGGTAGTCAGGTTTTTTACCATTAGCATCACCTGCAGAGATTATATTTTTTTAATGGGTGCTTAATATTGGCTTTCAATAGATTTCTTTCCTTACACTATAGAGCTTCCCAGGTAGCTCAGTGGTAAAGAATCTGCCTGCCAATGCAGGAGCCACAGGAGACGTGGGTTTGATCCCTGGGCTAAGAAGATCCCTTGAAAAAAAAATGGTGACCAACTCCAGTATTCTTGCCTGGGAAATCCCAGGACAGCTGAGCCTGATGGGCTACAGCCCATGGGGTCACAAAGAGTCAGATATGACTGAGTGACTATGCATACACTATACAGTGGCCCACATCACCATCTCTGTGGTATTGCAGTTAGGGGTACACATGTGTGTCTTGCCAACTGGTCTGTGAACTCTGCAAGGACAAAGGCAAGGTCTAATTCATCTCTGCCACTGCCCCATCCCTAGCATGGTGCCTCGTACATAGTAAATCCTCAGTAAATAATTGTGGAACTGAGTTGAAGGAATTGCTGCACCTTTTTGCTCTGCAAGGAACAGAGGAGGCTTGGGGATCCTCTAATCCTCAGTTAAGACCTGGAGAAATCAACTTGTGAATCCCTGAGCCCCAGCACATTCAAATTACCAGACACATGTAGATCTCAGCACACAGCAAATCCATGGCAACCAGTCTGGCAGTGCATTTGCCTTTCCCTGGAAGCTGGCCAACTGCTACTTGCAGGCTCAACAGAGCAAGAAAGCCAGCACCAGATAGTTTTTCTATTTCGAGCTTCTGTGCCCTTCCCCACACCTCTGCTGTGTCTGCGTGTATGCTCCTGCGGTGGGGAAAGTAGTATGCTTTTGCTGTGAGTAATTCCTAGTTTCATAGATTCAGACCCTGGGGGCGGGAGGGCAGCACTAGCATGCCAGTCTGTCTTAATAAAAATAAAAAGCAGTCAATAAAACAGCACCCTTGGAGCCCTCGAGGGCATTGCAAATGCTGTCAGTTAATTCTCCCTGGATTCATTACACAATGCTTTCTTTTCAGAGTTGCTGTGGACAGCCCCTGAACTGTTGAGAGCCCCGAGGGGCAGCAGGTTACGTTCTTTTGCAGGAGACGTCTATAGCTTTGCCATCATCATGCAGGAAGTGATGGTCCGGGGCACTCCATTCTGCATGATGGATCTGCCTGCCAAAGGTAAGCAGGAGATGTGAAAAAGGTACCAGGACCCCACCATGATCCAGGTCGTCAGGCCAACCTAGGCTGTTGTGATTTGCCAAAAGAGTGACACGGTCGTGTGTTGTGCTAACTGCCTGCTGGTCTGCAAGCAGCCTGTGTTGTGTGCAGGTGGCACTTGGAGCCAGAACACTTGAGGCATTTGGAAGGAATTCCTCCCACCCAAGAAGCTCGTCCTTTCCCGAACTATGACATAAGCCAAGAGCCTCCAGGACTTTCATCTTAGCTTTTTTTTTTTTTTTTTTTTTAGCAGCCCCCTACCATTCTTTTCAGATACCCTCTGCCAAAGATTTCAGTGGCCCCTCCGTGATGCCCCTGGATGTCAGAATCCTCCCTTTATCTTGTGACCTGCCGTAGTCTTTCATCCTTATCTCCCATCAGAATCTTTGGCTACCAGGCAAAAGTTTGAGGGAAAACAGGATGCTGACAAGTTCTAAAAGTATGAACTCACTAGATATTAAGTAATTAGGAATGGAAAAATAGTAAGTTTATTAGTGGAGGACCCTGACGACACTGCTTTAACCAAGTGATCAAGGAACATCATGTCTCCCCTGCCATAATGCACTGAGAAGGGCACAAAGTCACTTCAGTCATGTCCGACTCTGTGCGACCCCATAGACGAGAGCCCACCCAGCTCTCCCGTCCCTGGGATTCTCCAGGCAAGAACACTGGAGTGGGTTGCCATTTCCTCCTCCAATACATGAAAGTGAAAGTGAAGTCATGTCCGACTCCTAGCGATCCCGCGGACTGCAGCCTACCAGGCTCCTCAATCCATGGGACCTTCCCAGCAAGAGTACTGGAGTGGGTTGCCATTGCCTTCTCCGTCCCTTGTGGTCTTCTTGCCCCCAAATGCATAAGCTCAATCTTACCGTGAGAAAACATCAGACATAGCCCAACTGAGAGGCATTCTGACTGGCCAGTACTCATCAGAAGTATCAAATTCATGATACTTTTATAAGCAACTATAAGATACTGTTAGCAGTTGCTAACATTAGGGGGAAACTGAGTAAAGGAGATATAGGCAATTATTGTACTTTTAGTTTTTTACAACTTTTCTGGAAGTCTAAATGTATTTCAAAATACAAGATTTAAAAAATGCAAAATCATACCAAACCTAAAATACTTGGTAGTGTTTTGCCCCACTCAAAGCTTTATTTCTTCCTAAACCCCCTCCCCAACAGTTCCTCATCACAAGTTAAATGAAGCCCAGTCTCCTCACATAAGCCACACAGTCTGGTCCCTAGCTGCATCTCTAGGCTTATCTTCTATCATTCCTCATACTCCAGCTAAGCTATGTGACTGCCAGTGCCTTGAAATCACCACTATCTCTCTCACCTTGGTGCCTCCACATGTGTTGCCTGTTCGCCTCATCCAACTCATGTCACCTTCACTGGGAAACCTTCTCTGACCTTTTAAGTGTGGGATGGATGTCCCCTCTGTGCCCTCCTGTGTGTATGCCTGCTAGCACACTTATATCGCTGGTCCTTGTTTATCTTTCCAATTGAACTGTGAGCTCCTCAAGGACATGAACCATGCTGGGCCTAAGGACAGAGGTGACCTAGTTCACTTGTCAGTGTTCTGACACAGGGACAAGGGAACTTGATGGTCTTCTGAGAAAGAGACTCCCTGTACTAGTGAATCGAGTGGGGCAGTTGCACTCCACAGGGTCAGTTTCCATGGAATCTATTGCACTGGGGCCAGGGTAAGAGATGTGATGGAGAAACCATCACCGTATGGGCCAGCCTGAGTTAGCAGAGCAGAAGGTGTCATGTCACAAGGAGCAGAGGCAACAACTGAAATTCTTTCATGGAGGCTAGGTGATATTTCTTATGTGGTATAAAGCCATCCTGCTGGAGGGTTATAGCCAAGGCAAGGGTAGGAAAGACACACTGGTGGTGCCAGCAAGGTTTGGTTCATGATGAAGATGTGAGAGTCAAGAGTGTGAAGAGGGGACTAGGGATAAGCAATGAGCTGAAGAGATAGTCAGGACTTGGATTTTATCCTGTGGGTGATAAAAATCCATAAAGAGATTTCAAGCCAAATTCATGTTTTCAGAATGGTTTGGAGAAGGCTAGGCTGGAAGCAGAGAGACCATGCAAAGTCTGATACATAGTAAATGTTCCACTCAGAGTGGAAGTCAAGTACTAGCAGCCAGGAGGATCCCAATGAGGCCCTGAATGATTTAATGGTGTTCTTAATTCCCTTCCCCTAGAGACCAGGCAGGACCCATAACCTGGGCCTTCAATGGGGGCCAATTGGGTCTACTGTGGGGATTGAAAGGCTTAGATATTTGGGGGTGGGTGAAAGGACCTAGATCATTGAAGCAATGGATAAATAACAACATCCTACTATATAGCATAGGCTTCCCTGGTGGCTCAGTGGTAAAGAATCCGCTTGCCAATGCAGGAGCTTTGATCTCCGTGGATTTGATCCCTGGGTCAGGAAGATCCCCTGGAGAAGGGAATGGCAACCCACTCCAATATTTTTGCCTAAAGAATTCCATGGACAGAGGAGTCTGGTGGGCTACAGTCCATGGGGTCGCAAAGAGTCAGACACAACTGAGAGACTAATGCACAAGCTGGAATCAAGATTGCCAGGAGAAATATCAATAACTTCAGATATGCAGATGACACCACCCTTATGGCAGAAAGTGAAGAGGAACTAAAGAGCCTCTTGATGAAAGTGAAAGAGGAGAGTGAAAAAGTTGGCTTAAAGCTCAACATTCAGAAAACGAAGATCGTGGCATCTGGTCCCATCACTTCATGGCAAATAGATGGGGAAACAGTGGAAACAGTGTCAGACTTTATTTTTGGGGGGCTCCAAAATCACTGCAGATGGTGACTGCCGCCATGAAATTAAAAGACTCCTTGGAAGAAAAGTTATGACCAACCTAGATAGTATATTCAAAAGCAGAGACATTACTTTGCCAAC
>SJYX01017787.1:69654-108618 GCA_006410675.1 Oreotragus oreotragus
GAAAAGACCCTGATGCTGGGAGGGATTGGGGGCAGGAGGAGAAGGGGATGACCGAGGATGAGATGGCTGGATGGCATCACTGACTCAATGGCCATGAGTATGGATGAACTCCAGGAGTTGGTGATGGACAGGGAGGCCTGGTGTGCTGCAATTCATGGGGTCACAAAGAGTTGGACACGACTGAGCGGCTGAACTGAACACTTTCATATACAATTATGGTATATACCAGAAATAAACACAACATAGTAAATCAACTATATATCAATAAAAACATGAATAATATGTAGCAGAAGCAGAACAAAGCTGTGCTTAAATGATTTTTGTTGTTTTGTCATTAAGTCATGTCTTTGTGACCCTATGGAATGTAGGCCACCAGGGCCCTATGTCCATGGGCTATCCCAGGCAAAAATACTGGAATGGGTTGCCATTTCCTCCTCCAAGGGATCTTCCCGACCCAGGGATGAAACCTGCATCTCCTGCATTGGCAGGCAGATTCTTTATCACTGAGCCACCAGGGAAGCCTGCTTAAATGATACCAAATACCTCAGTTAATTATTAATAGTTTCTCACTCCCTTTCTCAACTGATTGATATAGCCTTTGCTCAGATATAATTTATATTCAGGTCACCTAAGGAAAAAGTGAAAAAATGGCCTTTTTGTGGTTTCTCTTGCCCGATGTCATTCTTGTTTAAAACTCAATTATCTTTACCAAATCTTGGTACTTTCCCCACAATTTGTAGACCTTTTTTTTTCTCTTTGCTTCCTGACAGAAATCATAGAAAAACTTAAGAAGCCTCCTCCAGTGTACAGACCAGTGGTTCCTCTTGAGCATGCACCCCCAGAATGTCTCCAGCTGATGAAGCAGTGCTGGGCTGAGGCTGCAGAACAACGGCCAACATTTGATGAAATATTTAACCAGGTAAGGACTCTGTAAAGCTTAGCACTGCCCAGAAGCCATCCTGAAGCCAGCCTACCAAGATGAACTCCTTTGGTTCTCATCATACTGTGGAAGGACCTTCTTGCAAGAGAAGAAGGCATTCATCATGGGGATGAGGCATGGAACTGGCTATTTGAAGGCCCTTTGGTGCTGGATCATCTCCAGTATATCCCCCAAGAGCATTAGGATTCATTTTGGTCTCTCCTGCATTTGAACCTCGGCTCCATACCATCCACAATCTGACCTAACTGACCTTTCAAAGATGAACTTAAACCACTGAGCATTTGCAAGGCAATGTCGTTGAGATCATTAGTAGAAGGAGTAGGTGGATCCTGGAATAGATGGGGACCCTCACAGAGCCCTGTTTGCTTTGGAAACTCCAGAGAACTCTGATGTGTATCTCGTTTGAGTGAAGCCAGATTGTTTTGGGAGGGTATGGAAAAATATGAGGAGTTTGAAAGGGTTTTCAAGATGGAAGGAAGTGCAAACATGGAGTACAAAAGCAGGAGATTGCCTTGCTTCCTAGGGAACCACTTGAGGCAATAAGCCCTGTGTGCTCAGTCACGTCTGACTCTTTGCAACCCCATGGACTGTCACCTGCCAGGCTCCTCTGTCCATGGAATTTCCAAGGCAAGAATACTGGAGTGGGTTGCCATTTGCTTCTCTAGGGGACCTACCCAGGGATCAAGCCTGTGTCTCCTGCACTGGCAGGCAAATTCTTTACCATTTATTCACCTGGGAAGCCCTACTTGAGGCAATAAAGTACATGAAAAGTGATAAGTTCCCTCCTTAAGATACTGAGTTTCTAAAGAGCTTGATTCTTTCCCTAGAAGTCTGGATTCCACAGGGAATATGAGGAGCAGAGAGAGAGAGCGCCCTGCTAAGGGAGCCCTGCTAGGGTGAGGTTCCTATGTCAGAGCATGCACTTGAGGGCTTTGTTCAAATGAGAGGATACCGAAAATGAGGGAGTGCTGCGTCAGCGGTGGCAGAGAGGCTTTTGAACCTGGTTGGTGTACCGAATGGAGATGCTCAGTGAGTGGCAAGTATCTGAGGTGGAAAACAGAAAGAGTTGGATTGAAAGTCTGGGGGGGCCCTGAATATTAAGTCATCCATGTCCCCGGCTCAGAATGCCTCCATTAGCCTGGCTGAGTCTCTTGAGGACACTCAAACAGGTGTTCAATAGTCGTAGGGGAAAGGCACAGAATTATTGAGGTCAAATTTCTGAAAACTTACCATGAGGCAGGAAGAAAAGCATTCACCCTGGTGCTGATGCTAAAGATGTTATTTCAGAAGGCAGCAGAGAAGCCAGTGAAAGATAGAAGGAGTGCACATCATGTGACTTTCAAACAGGATGGCTTGGGGCTGCCCTCAGTGAAATGCCTCCCCAATCCCTGCAGCTAATCCAACTGAAATGGGGAGAGGAGGAGGCTCCCTGGGTTAGGCAATAGGGGAATTGGAAAGATCCCCTGTAGCAAGGCACAGCCACCCACTCCAGTCTCCTTGCTTGGAGAATCCCATGGATGGAGGATCCTGGTGCACTACAGTCCATGGGGCTGTATGGAGTCAGACGCGACTGAGCATCTGAGCACCAAAGCATCTGAGTTTGCTCCTGCGATTACCAACAGGACCTCGGTGGACAGGCAGATGCAGATCAGGCTCAGAAGGAAGCTTAGCCTTGGGGCATTGAGTGCTACGTAGAACACGTGTGAACCCTTATGTATATAAAAGGGTTCATTGGGACAGATTCCTAGGTGTTTATTGAGCAAAATTACCACCAGTTTTCTCTTGGTGTCAACCCAGCCTTTTGCCTGCTGAATACAGCAGTAAGGAGGGGCTACCCTTCATGAAGATTGAAGGCAGGAGGAGAAGGGGATGACAGAGGATGAGATGGTTGGATGGCCTCACTGACTCAATGGACATGAATTTGAGCAAGCTCCAGGAGCTGGTGATGGACAGGGAAGCCTGGTGTGCTGCAGTCCATGGGATTGCAAAGAGTCGGACACGATTGAGTGACTGAACTGAACCAATGTTATGACAAACTCCTTGTCCCCATAGATGAAGAGGGTCCCAGGAGGGCATATTGCAAACCTGTGGTATGCAGCCACCTCTAAAGAGTCAGGGGCAAGACCAGTTGAATTTCTACGTGACCCTGACATGAAGGCCAAGTGTTAGGAGACACCATTATTCTTGGGCCCCATGGTAAGAAAAAAGGATAGATCTTACCATGTAGATCTTACCAGGCTTTCCTGGTGGCTCAGATGGTAAGGAATCTGCCTGCAATGCAGGAGCCCTGGGGTCGATCCCTGGGTCTGGAAGATCCCCTGGAGAAGGAAATGGCAACCCACTCCAGCCTTCTTGCCTGGAGAATTCCATAGACAGAGGAGCTTGCAAGGCTACAATCCATGGGATCACAAAGAGTCAGACATGACTGGGTGACTGCTGCTGCTGCTGCTAAGTTGCTTCAGTCGTGTCTGACTCTGTGTGACCCCATAGACGGGGGCCCACTGTCTCTGAGATTCTCCAGGCAAGAACACTGGAGTGGGTTTTCATTTCCTTCTCCAATGCATGAAAGTGAAAAGCGAAAGTGAAGTTGCTCAGTCGTGTCCAACTCTTAGTGACCCCATGGACTGCAGCCTACCAGGCTCCTTCGTCCATGGGATTATCCAGGCAAGAGTCCTGGAGTGGGATGCCATTGCCTTCTCCTGACCAGGTGACTAACAAACATTTAATATCTTGGATCACATTTAAGAGGTCAAGGAACCTCCAGCTGTCCAAGTACTGGTAACATGGTGGCATTAGAAGATAAGTATAGTTTTGTAGGTTGATGATCTAGAAAAGTAAAAGAGCCCTCCTCTTTCCGTTATCCCACCTCACGACTGGCCTGAGCTCCAGACCAAATCTTCTTGTCTTTGAAGTGGCTAGTGCTTATGTGTTAGCATCTCAGAACTGAAGGATACTGACCAGAGAGCACCTTTGCTTAGACTTGAAAGAACCAGAAGGGTAGGGGAAGAACCTCTCAGGGAAAAAGAGCTCTGTGAATGGGCCAGGGTGACAAAAGAGTGAGAAGTGACTTTTCCTATTTATACCTGGCTTTACCTCTCTTGCCTTGGCATTTTAGAGGAAGGGATGTGTGGTAAAGGGTCTTGTTCCATCACCTCTAAGTCTAAGGAGTAAGAATTCTCTGGCTCTCTTTCTGCTTTACTTCCAGTTTAAAACTTTCAATAAAGGGAAGAAGACTAATATTATTGACTCTATGCTTCGGATGCTGGAGCAGTATTCTAGCAACTTGGAAGATTTGATCCAGGAGCGAACTGAAGAGCTGGAAATTGAAAAACAGAAAACGGAAAAGCTCCTGACACAGATGCTACCACCGTATGTGTGAAACCTGAGGAGTGTGAATGTTTGTAACAGTGTGTTCTATTAAAAATAGGAAAAAAAATGCCAATCAGCTAACTGCTCCCTCCCCATGCCCTGTACCCTCTCTACTCCCAGGAGGTTTGAGTCACACCTTCAAATCAAAGAATTGGAAAACCCAGGGAGCAGAGCACACTTCCTAATTTTCTACTTCTTGTGGATCATGCTAGTCATTTACATTTTTGATGCCTTGGTTTTTCTATTTGTCATTTCGTGACTTTGCCTGGAAGTTGACCAATTAAAAGGAGACAGTTTTTTGAGCTCCTAGAGGGAAGTAGCTGGGTTGTTTTTCTAGGCTTTTCCTTCCTTAGAGTGAGAGCCTTATGTGTTGCTACGGTTTCCAAATTTTTCAAGTCCCCTTATCATGATCTGCTAGGAGATAATCAGGGAAGTTAGTCTCCTGCAAAGGCAACCTCCTGGGAACATTTCGTGCCCCCAGGTGGGGTGGAGTGGGTGGGTCGGGGGGAGCAGAGAAAGAAGGATAGAGAGTTGAAAAAAGTCCACAAAGGAACAAACCAGAACTCGCTGCTCAGTGATGTATTCCACCACCTGGCACATTGCCTGGCACATTGTAAGCACGCAATATCTGTTTGTAAAATAAATGAAAGAATGAGTGTTTGCATCCCAGTGACATTTTCTTCCTTCTTACCTACTTGGCAGTGAGTTTTGGAGAAATTGTGTTCTAGCAGATGTGGCCTGGAGGGAGGCCTGTGTCCTCTGAGGAATGTCTGTGTCTGCTTTTCAGATCAGTTGCTGAATCTCTCAAAAAGGGCTGCACAGTCGAACCGGAGGGCTTTGACTTGGTCACCTTGTACTTCAGCGACATTGTGGGCTTCACTACCATCTCAGCCATGAGTGAGCCCATTGAGGTGGTGGATCTTCTCAATGACCTGTACACCCTCTTTGATGCCATCATTGGCAGTCATGATGTCTACAAGGTACATTACTTAGCAGGACAATATGTTCCAGAGAGCAATTTTGATATGAGGCCCACCTGTGTGTACTCCAAAATTGAAGGAAGGATGCAATTTTATCGAATGCTGTTATTTAGGAATTAAAATTTAAATAGTATACCACTTCCATTGGTCTCCTGTTGAAAAGGGAGACCAAATAAAATGCATATAATGTCACATTTTTCAAAATAACAAGCTCAACACAGCAAGAGATTGCTGGTCAGATTTCTTTTGAGCTGTTTTCTAGAACTGGGACTAAGAAGAGATTGAGACCAAAAAGTATTATTGTTCTTCAGTTTCCAAGTACCCACAGGGCAGGTATGGAAGGTCATACAGAAGTGTTAGTGTTTGGCCCATAGTTGATGACAAAGTTCATCTTGGGAAAATTTGTGTATATATAATACATGCTGTTAAAATTTGGTTTCCTCCTTTAGGTACTGTTTTTATACAGGAGGAAACTCAACTTTGGACCTGAGGCTCCCTGGGATTGCTACAGGGTAACCCAAAGCCCACCCAGTGGTCTGAGGTCTCAAGAAGTGATTAATTGTGAGGTTGTAACCTGCTGCTCCCCAGAGAAGGCAATGGCACCCCACTCCAGTACTCTTGCCTAGAAAATCCCATGGACGGAGGAGCCTGGTGGGCTACATACAGTCTATGGGGTCGCTAAGAGTCAGACACGACTGAGCGACTTCACTTTCACTTTTCACTTTCATGCATTGGAGAAGGAAATGGCAACCCACTCCAGTGCTCTTGCCTGGAGAATCTCAGGGATGGGAGAGCCTGGTGGGCTGCCGTCTATGGGGTCGCACAGAGTCGGACACGACTGAAGTGACTTAGCAGCAGCAGCAACCTGCTGCTCCCACTCCCCCCGATCCCTCCAGCGTGTCACTTTCCACTATTTCTGTCAAAGGTGGCAGAAGATGAGTGGAGAACAGATGACTATATTCACTCATTTCGGTGCCATGATTCTTTCCCCTTGATTGTATGTGTGGCCCTGTCTCTAGGCAGAAAAATGACTAAAAAATCTCATAGCTGCGCAGGAACATGCCCATGTTGTCTGCAACATTGAAACTTGTTTTAGTGATGGAAAAAGATGCCCCAGGCATCCCACACTTTAGACAGCTCCTCTGTCCCAGGAACCCAGCTGGAGCTGGAGAATGAGTAGCTCCATTCATTGGATCCTTCACAGTAGCCTGCAAGGTTCCAACTCTCAAATCACACACAGGGCAGTGTGTCTATCTTAGATTAGACAGGGCTCTTTCAGGTCAAGTAGAGAGCCTCAGGGCTAGGCCAAGCTGCCTAAATAGGGCTTAGAAACAGGCATCGTGCTTGTCAATCAGCAGGAGCTGCAAACTAATCAAGAAGCACACATGGAAACCATGGTGCAGGAAAAGTCCATGGAATCCGACTACCTGTCTTAACTTGCTGAATTCAAGCAGCCTGAAGAGAAGAACAAATCACTGAAAGCTAATTCAGTTGAAATTAAAATCAAAGATGATTCAGTGTGGGCAGTAACACAGCCATGAGTTTAATCAATCCAGCTGATACTGTTCAGACAATTGTTGGGGGTCTTGGGAATGAGGCTGTTAGGTATTTTGATACTTCATAGCTGCAATAGGAAGCTAGCGGGCTATTTTCAGGACAGAGTAGGGCTATATGAATGCAAAAATTACATGTAAGTATTCAGTCCTTTTTAATAAAAACAACACAGTACAGAGGAAATAAAAATTGAACCAGTGGCAAATCACCAAATCCGTTTGTGTTTTCATTTTCTTTACCTATAAAACTGGAATCACCTCCCCTGGCACTTGATAATCTGAAGTGGAAGTGAGAAGGCTGCTGCAGCATTATGAAATTGGTGATTTGTTTTCAGTTTCAGTTTTCCTACTACCATTCCATCTTAACCAGACCTTTTCTATGCCTTATCTACCCTTTCTGTGTCCTCATTCTGGTTTATGCAACCCATATTCCCCACACCAGTGTCACACCAAGGCCAAGAAGCACCCATGTTCCCTGTCCTAATTTTCTCATCCATATCCCTGAGGTCTCCTGGGTGACTGACTCGGTAAAGCTGGAGGATCAACCACCAGTCAATGATAATAGCCAGTGCATATAGTATTTGCATTGTACCATTGCCTTCTGTGTGAGCAGGCATGCTTATTTATCTGAGAGCAGGAATCCTTTTCTCAAATTGTATTAGGTAAGAGAGGCCCTGAATGGAAGCATCCTGAGGTACAAAGCCCCATAGGTGCAAAGGATCACTATAGAAAGTCATAATGTGGAGCCTATTGCCAAATACTAAATTTTATCTGGAACTGAGTCATAGGCACAGTCCTATGGTTTATTTCAAGACACCTCAGTTTGGCTATGATGATGATGGTGATGATGATGATGGTAATGGCTGGCACTTGTCATCCCCCAGGCAGGTTTTAATTGCTTTGACATTTATTAAGTTATTTTGTCCTTAAAACACTCTGTGAGGTGGGTGCTCTCATTATCCCTATTTTACAGATAAGGATAGTGAAGCACAGAGGGGAAAAGTTATGTGACTAAGGCCACACAGTTTGTAAAAGGTGCATCTGGGATTCTAAACAAGGCTGTGTGACTTCAGAGTTTCATGCTCTTAACCATGGCTCCCTGTGAGTGCAGTTATTTAGGAGAACATAGATTTTGGGGGCCATTAAAAATTTATTCATTTTAATTAAAGGATAAATTGCTTTACATTATTATGTTGGTTTCTGCCACACATCAACATGAATCAGCCATAAGTGTACTTATGTCCCCTCCCTCTTAAACCTCCCTTCCACCTACCACCCCATCCCACCCCTCTAGGTTGTTAAAGAACCCCAGGTTAATTTCCCTGAGTCATACAGCAAATTCCCATTGGCTATCTAGTCTCCATATGTTAGTGTGTATGTTTCCTTGTTGCTCTCTCCATTTGCCCCGCCGTGTGTCCACAAGTCTGTTCTCTATGCCTGTGTCTCCATTGCTGCCCTACAAATAGGCTCATCAGTGCCTTCTTTCTAGATTCCATATATATATATATATATCTCAAGATGTGATACTTGTTTTTCTTTCTGACTTACTTCACTCTGTGTAATAGGCTTTAGGTTGATCCGCCTTACTAGAACTGACTCAAATGACTTTATATGACTGAGTAATATNGTGTCTCCATTGCTGCCCTACAAATAGGCTCATCAGTGCCTTCTTTCTAGATTCCATATATATATATATATGTCAAGATGTGATACTTGTTTTTCTTTCTGACTTACTTCACTCTGTGTAATAGGCTTTAGGTTGATCCGCCTTACTAGAACTGATTCAAATGACTTTATATGACTGAGTAATAGTCCAATATATATGTGTACCACAGCTTCTTTATCCAGTCATCTGTCGATGGGCATCTCGGTTGCTTCCATGTCCTAGCTATTGTAAATAGTGCTGCAGTGAACATTGGGGTACATGTGTCTTTCTCAGTTTTGTTTTCCTCAGGGTATATGCTTAGTAGTGGGATTGCTGGGTCATATGGTAGTTTTATTCCTAGTTTTTAAGGGAATCTAGAACATAGAGTTTTAACTGAATGGAAACTTGTACTAGCAGAGTCTGATTGGCACATTTCATAGACATCTCTTCAGCTTACTTATCTTTTGGATTTACNGTTTTGTTTTCCTCAGGGTATATGCTTAGTAGTGGGATTGCTGGGTCATATGGTAGTTTTATTCCTAGTTTTTAAGGGAATCTAGAACATAGAGTTTTAACTGAATGGAAACTTGTACTAGCAGAGTCTGATTGGCACATTTCATAGACATCTCTTCAGCTTACTTATCTTTTGGATTTACTTGCAAGGCTTCATGTTACTAGCCACTAGAAAGAGTGGATACACTTCTGTGGGGAAGACGAGGAGCGCAGAGTTACCTTTATTCACAGATGTCCAGCTCTAACTGGCACTGCAAGCAGTGGAGGGCTGGTACTGCTGCTCCTTAGAGAGGTAATGGTAGGACAGGGAGCTGGTGGGAAAAGACAGTTCTCACACCTGGGGAAGCTGCGAAACTGTCATATTAGCAAGGCAAAGCAGAAGGAACAGACTGTTTCACTTCCTTCCTTTCCTTTTCCCTATATTTGCCTTAAAGCTACCCTAGCTCTTTGACCCAAATGGTCTAGAGAAATGCTTGGTGGGAAAGCACCTTCTCCAAGGGTGCTCCCCAATGAATACCCATGGACAGTCCCAGAAATCTCCCCTTTCCCTTGCCCCAGGAATTATTTGGAGCCAGATAGTTCACTAGGGCCAGACAGGAACCTGAGAAGTAACTGTAGAATCTATGGGTGTAAGACATAAACATCAGTATTTTTTAAATGAAGTTTCTTAAGTGATTCTACTGTGCAGCCAGGCCTGTGAAGCACTGAGAGCCTCTTTCTGACTTCCTCACTTTACAACAAGAACACTTAGCATCCATCATACCCTTTAACTGTATGAAAGGTCACATGTGCACTCATATATGCATGCTCTCTCTCTCTCTCTCTCACACACACACACACAAATTATTTACTTGCTAATTCTATTTCCCCTGATTTCCAGGTAGAGACCATTGGAGATGCTTACATGGTGGCCTCAGGCCTCCCAAAGAGGAATGGCATGAGGCATGCAGCCGAGATTGCAAACATGTCCCTAGACATCCTCAGCTCTGTGGGTACCTTCAAGATGCGGCACATGCCAGAGGTGCCAGTCCGGATTCGAATAGGCCTGCACTCAGGTAACAACCAGCAGCTAAAGTGGGAGAAAACATTATGCACTTCAAGGGAAGGCTGGAAACAGGAGGAAGAGGGTAGCTCTTCCCTGATTATCGGCAGCTGGATTATCCAGGTGTCTAGTGCTGCCTCATTCCTTTTCGTCTCCCCAAGTTTCCTCTCCTTCCAGCACCTGCCCTACCCCAGTGGGCAGCAGCTCTTGTTTGAAGTACCAAACCCTTCCAGTTCACCTTTCTGGTTAGAGCCAACATCTCCGTGTTTATGATACAAGACCAGCCTGCCTATGTAGTATTTAAAGGATCATTCCTTTAATTCATTGAAGTCTCAACTCCTGGAGTATTTATTCTCCCACCTCCCTCCTCACTTGCTTGAACATCTTCAGGATGCCCCTTCACTGTACCCTTTCCATCCGTCTTTATACATTCCCAGGTATCTTCTCAGTCCTCTCATCTTCTAGCTTCTATTCGCCTCCTGTTTATCTTTGCTCTTCTAGGCCCCTTTTCTTCTCCCATCATTTTCATCCCTTTCCTACCAAATTTTGTAGAAGGATGATTGACGTTCATCACACCATTTCTTCACTATCCACTCCCTCTTTGGCCCCTTTGCCATCTGGCTTCAGCCCTCATCATTTTTCCCAGTCCTAGTCTGCCCCTATCTCTGCAGCACTTTGGCAGTCTTGACAATTCCCCCCGCCCCCCCCAACTGGCTTTTATGATCTGCTCCTCACTCTCTGAATTCTTCTTATCCATTTCATTTACTGGCTCCCTTAGCAATCCCTGCTCTCTAACTGCTCCCACATTTTCTGCAAAGCTCCAAGCTGTGATCTCCTTGCTCTCTGTATGTCCTGACCTTGAATTCATTTCTCAACTCATTCCAAACTGGCTTTCATTTTCTACCATTGTCTGATAATCTCATCTGTCTTTGTCTGTGTGCATGCTCAGTTGTGTCCGACTCTTTGTGACACCAGGGACTGTAGCCCGCCAGGCCCCTCTATCCATGGAATATTCCAGGCAAGAATACTGGACTGGGTTGCCATTTCCTTCTCCAGGGGATCTTCCACATCCAGGGATCGAACCTGCATCCTTTGTACCTTCTGCATTGGCAGGCAGATTCTTTACCACTGTGTCACCTGGAAAGCCTTCTGCCAGGGTTCTGTCCTTCATCCACTGTTTCTCTCCCCTACTATGCTCTTCTGCATGATCTCATCCATGTCTGTGGTCTAACTACCACTTGTGTACTGATGACTTCCAACTCTACAACTTCAATACCTGTCGTTTCCCTTAAGGTTCAGCCCTGTATATCAGACTTACTGCTGACATTTCCATTTGAATGTTCCACACAGACATCAGACCAACACATTGAAAACAGAGTGACTTTCTACCTATATAAATGATCTCCTCTTCCTGTATTTATTTTCTATTTCAGTTGGGGTCACTACCATTCACCTAGTTATTCCAGTTAGTCTTCAGAGTCATCCTCCTTGACTCTGCTCTCACCCTGATCTTCACCATTCAACTAAGTCTTAGCTTTTCAATATTTACATTTTACTTTTTCAATATTTCTTGATTCTGTCTTGTCTCTTCTTGACTCTCACTGTTTCCACTGTTTCCCCATCTATTTCCCATGAAGTGATGGGACTGGATGCCATGATCTTCATTTTCTGAATGTTGAGCTTTAAGCCAACTTTTTCACTCTCCTCTTTCAGTTTCATCAAGAGGCTCTTTAGTTCCTCTTCACTTTCTGCCATAAGGGTGATGTCATCTGCCTATTTGAGGTTATTGATATTTCTCCCAGCAATCTTGATTCCAGCTCGTGTTTCTTCCAGCCCAGCGTTTCTCATGATGTACTCTGCATACAGCATCTTCTTGCTTCCACTCTTGCTTCTTTCTATCCATCCTTCTCATAGTTATCATCATAATCTATCTTTGCTTGCCTGTCTGTCCATTAGACTATAAGCTCCTTGATGGCAGGAACCAGATCTTACTCATGTTTATATCCCGAATGCTTAGCACATAGGTGATTTCCATTACTTTTCTTTTAAACAGGAGCCTTCATCTCTCATTGCTGCTTCAGTTTCACATCAACAACTCCCCTCGGCACAACTCTTCTTGGATGATTTACCATTACTTCAAATCTTGCATTTCTAAAACTTCAAGTGATCTTTCCCCACAAACCAGCATAAGTTCCCAGGCCCACATGCTAATTTTCTCATGGTTGTCAATCAGACACTCAACATGTCTGTTGGTTCTCCTTCCCTAATGTCTCCTTTTTATCCCTCCTTTTTGCCCTCTGTCATCACCTCCTTTCCAGTACTTACAAATTTGTGCTTGAGTTACTGTAATAGTCACTTAACTGTTTTCACTGGTTTTACTTTCTCCTCTTTCAGTGCATTCTATACACTGATGTGAGAAAAAAAGAAAAAGAAATTTCATTATGTAATTCCCTGCTCAAAATTCTCTAGTGGTTCAAGGTCCACCATCTTGTACAACCCAATAGCCAATCTTGTCTCTAGTTTGTCCCCAGGCACCTGAACTAAGCAGACTGCTTTCTATAAGAGCTTCCCAAAATTCCAAACTCAAGCCCAACCACAAACCTTTGATTTTTGTCCCTTTTCTCCTACCCAAATCTAATTCACTCATCAAGATCTAAATCAAATCCTACCTTCTCCATTGGATCGTTTTGGACTGAACCAAGCCTTAATAAGCAACCCCTCTCCCATTTTCTCAACTATTAGAGCACTTCTGCCTGTACCATTTATCTTGCTTCAACCATACATTGTCTTGGATTGTTGCTTAAGCTCTAAATTCCTACAGAACTGAGGCTATATGATACATTTCTTTTTTATTCCCCTTGGTGCCTAGTTCAGTGCTCAGTGAATGCTTCTTAATGGGTGAGACATGAATTATAATGAGAAACATAACTTTTGTAGTTTTCTTTTTAACTTTTATTCTTACAAATGAATGTTCAGAAGGAATTTTTTAGAGCAAAAATAATTATTTTGTATGTGCATGCTTAGTTGCTCAGTTATGTCCGACTCTATGCGACCCCATGGATTGTAGCCTGCCAGGCTCCTCTGTCCATGGGGATTCTCCAGGCAAGAATACTGGAGTGAGTTGCCATGCCCTCCTCCAGAGGATCTTCCCAACTCAGGTCTCTTGCATTGCAGGCGGATTCTTTACCATCTGAGCGACCAGGGAAACCCTTCTCTAACTCAGGAAACAGCAAAAAGATAATGCTGAACAATTTTCACTTAGAACAGAGACCAGAAAGGTGAAGTTGAGACATTTCTAGATCTTTTTGAACTAGATTTTCAGTATGGTTGCTGAAATTTCTTTCAAGTAATGTTCATTCTCTGAACACTTGTTGTATTAAAATGTAAAAGCAAAAACCATTGTAAGGGCAAATAGAAAATATTCTCAGATTAACTTTATATACTCGCCTTCCATGCCCCTAACACAGATGATTGAATGTCAACTATACTTCTTTTCAGATTTTCCAACTTTCTTAGCAATAATTTTTTTTATAGACACAATTTGGGAGACAGATAGCCCCATGGATACCTCCTTCCAATCCTAAGGCACAAGAAAGACTCACATTTTTCCCTTGAAAATAAACATGCTTGGATCCTGAATCCCTGCCCAGGCTTTCCTGATTGGGTTTAATGCTTGGTTGTCCTTATTGACAGATATAAGCATCTTGGGTGTAACTGTTACTTGGAACAAAGACATCAATCAGAAGGGTAATCATGTGTGCATTGTCATAAATTTTTTTTTTTTTTTTTTTTTAGGGTAAAGAATGCATTACTCACCATAAGATTTCCTTCAGGGTCCCAGAGCTCTGTAGTGGCAACTTTATTCTTTCATGCAGCTACATTCCTTCCCTTGGCAGTGTCCCTCTATTAGCTGTTGACTATAATCCTGATTACCTGTGCTCCTCTATAGGGCCGGTTGTTGCTGGAGTGGTGGGCCTCACCATGCCCAGATACTGCTTGTTTGGAGACACTGTGAACACAGCTTCTCGGATGGAATCAACAGGGTTGCGTGAGTATCTCTAGAGGGATGAATGCGATGGTAATCTCCTGCTCCTGGGAAAGTGATTCTTCCTCAAGAGAGGGGAAAGAGAGCAGAGAGATATTTGAATGTTTCAAAGAATTATTAAAAGGTAATTTGAGAATCTTAAGGGGATGTAACACACAGGTTTTTGTCTCTAATGGCAAGCCAGTAGGGGGTGATGTTGGACTGAACATGTACCTTTCTTGTTTTAGAAATGACGCTGTAGCTAGGTGACACTGAAACAGCCAGCAATTTGATCAAAACAACAACAACAAAATCCTTCTGGTAAAGGAAAAAATTGGCCAGCCTGGTGGGTTTGTGGGCATCATATTGAAAAAAGAAACAGGAAAGGCACTGACATTGTTTTTTCAACTAGTTTGTAGAGACAAACCCAGAGTCAACTATCTCCCAACCAGCTGATGTTTCCTGCTTTAGTCCTCTTTTGAACTAGTTAGGACCCCAGGAGTTCTGGCTTCTTCAAAACACCCTCAAATTTAGCTAGCAATAATGCTTCAATCTGAGGAGCTTGGAATTCTGAAATAATTTCAACTTGCCTATATATAAAACTCTTAGCTTCTATCAAACCAAGTATGGTATCAAAGATGCCATTTCTCCCCTATTGCTTTGAGAAGAAAACCATACAAACCATTATGCCATTTGTCTGTGCCTGGCAACACTTTCTTGTTTATTTCCTATCATTCCTAAGGCAATGTCAGAATCACCATGTGCTTTACCTATATCATAGTTAGGCAAAGCTAACTATGTTCAAGCTAGTATTAAAAAAACAGAGACAACAATAGATTTTATATACAGTTTTCATGGATTAAATATTAGAAAAAATCACTTGAGGCCTTAGCAGCCCTAGCTCTGACAGCTACTAAGCAGGACAAGCTCTTCTCAAACTTCAGCAGTGTATGCAACCTAGTCCCTGATGATATGGTGGCCTATATCACAGTGGGTGGTGCCCTGGCTGACCCCACGTCTCATCACTCATGTGCCGAAACAGACTTGTACAATAGGCCCAGTCTTAGTCAATCTAGCCCGTGCAGCCATGATAAAGGAGGCAGCACGGAACTTAGAAGCTGTTGTCAGAATAAATTTTCTGACATCTGGCAAAGTCTTCAAATGCCGCAGACATGGCAGAGGCCACGGGAGTAGTCATCCAGGAACTGCTGCATGCGTATAACTTTGCTCTAGAAGTGCAACCCAGGAGGAAGTGAAACTGGCACAGCACTCTGGACTGATGTAAGCCTCTAGAACAGTGCAGTCATATTTTGGTCTGCACTAGGGAAACTCCGCACATTTCCTGTTGGAAATACAGAGCTGAGAGCGGAAAGTGGATCATGAGTGACTCACGCACAGCAGATGTATGTGAAGCACTGACTCTGTAAGGAAGGCATTGTGAGGGATATGGAGAAGTGTACATATGTAGTCTCTGTACTACGGAAGCTGGTTAGAGTGCTTTTCTACAGAAGCTGGTTAGAGTGCTAATGGCTGTGACTGAAACATGACATTAAGTGCTACTCCTGACTGAAGACGTGTAAGGAGGTAGCTTCTGAGTTCGTGTTGGATATGAGATTAGGACGCATCACAGGTCTACTTTTAAAAAATCAGTTTGATCAACACCTCTTTTATGCTCAGTTGAATCTACTGATTCTAAAATGGAAGTGACTAGTGCCTCAGCCCTGGAGTGATCTTCCTTGCCACACGACTGGATGGTGGTTGGAATCAGCTCTCTTTCTGTGTTGAACTGAGTGTTCCCCATCAGTAGGATTATTCTACTGAGATATTCCCTCATGACTAGATGCTAGTGGAATGGCACACATAGTGCTGGCTAGGGACACACTAGGTGACTTTTAAGAACCATTTGGAGTGGAGGTTTGGGGATGGCCATGAAGTAGTAAGAAAGACACAAATGACAATACTGAGCTGTCAAGAGAAGGCAAGTCATTGTAGAAGACAGCAGACATTTCTTGCAGTTCTTTTCACTCATGCCATGCTACTCGGATTATACTCAGATTCTAAAAGAATTATTGGGAACACTGTAAAGCGATTATATTCCAACAAAAGATAATAAATGCTAAAACCAATACAGTACTGTAAAGTAAAATAAAGTAAAAATAAAAATTAAAAAAAAGTACACACACACACACACAAAGATAATAAATGAAAGAAAAAGAATTATTAGGTTAGCCAATAAGTTTTCTACTAGATCTTATGCACAAACCTGAATGAACTTTTTGGCCAGCCTCAATACTTTCTCACGTGTGTGTAGAACTGTCTTGGACTTTTATTGACTACTCAGCCTGAAGAGTATCTTACTTCACAGGAAGATAGTTTTCAGGACAGTTAAGAATCCTACCTCAGTTAAATGATTGCTCTTCACCAAAGAATTACACTTAATTTCTGAATAGACATTTTAGTTGTACTTCCCCAGTCTCTTATCCTAAGTTGGTATTAGTTGGAAAGTCATTCATTCATGTGTGTACGCAGCTAGAGGCATCTGCTGAAAGGACAGCTATAGATGTAGTCACCACACAATGTTGGCAGAGGTCTTGGGACATTTCTCACTGATGTCTCATTTTAAGTACAGCAGTGTTGAAAGGTAGTTGGATGGATGTGTGTGGAAAAGATACCCTTTTGTCTCTTAAGTAGGATATGCCAACTTTGAGGGTTCAGCCCCAGCAGCAGCCTGTGAGACTGTAACTTCCCTCAGAGGAGGTCACGTTTCAGCTGAGGGCAAGTAGTGGTTGCTGTTTTCTTCATCTCAATCATTTCTATTGCATGGCCTTTAATCTGAGATAGTGTCTAGGAGGCTGATAGGTGCTACAGTTAATGCTTTATTTGGGCCTGGTGAGGAAGACCATTCCTTCCCCTTACCTCCTCCTGTGAAACCCTAACTAAAGCGTACTCTCTATCTCAGGGAGTTTGCTTAAGGTCTCATCCATTTAGAAGTGGGGGCATTTATGACATTAATATTCTCTCACTGATTTTACCTGAAAGGACCCAAAGTCATGCCTCTCTTGCTTTTGCAGCTTATCGCATTCACGTCAGTCATAGCACAGTGACAATTCTTCAAACCCTGGGTGAAGGCTATGAAGTGGAGCTTCGAGGAAGAACAGAGCTCAAGGTATAATGTCCTTTTGTTTTTTGAGTCAAACCACTTGGACACACCTGCTACTGGAGAGGTCATGGTCTGCTGAAAGAGTTTACCTGGGTGTCTGAGATTCAGAGCTGTAATTCGGGCAGAATTCTCAATTCCATGTGTGGCTCCACAAAGATCATTCCCTTTGCCTCAGTTTTCATCTCTTTAAAATATGGCTGCAGTGAGAAGGATCATTAAAAGTCCCTCTGCATTTTTTAGACTGGGAGTTGCATTTTTCTCTCTTAAAAAATTGCCCAGAATTTTGCATTATTATTTACATTGTCTAACTTCCATCTCATTTAATATCTGGCAGTGCCAGGTGTTGTTCAATAAACTACACTACTGGAGAGTTTGGATTTTCTGTCCATTGGCTTGGTGGCCCTCCTCTCGCATTTTTCATCCACAACATTTATCCCCTATGTACAGAGAAGCTTTATCTATTTCCCCAAGGACCAGGAAGAATGAAGTCAGTTCTGATGAAAGACAAACATAGCACCTTTTCTTTGTGAGGACTATCACTTGATCTAGGATTCAGGATTAGACTAATATCTCTTTTTCTTTTTCACCGTTTCCACTGGATTCTTTTCATCTTCCTCTGGATGGCCCTAGGGCTCCTGGTGGTCCCAACTGTAAAAGACTCTAGAGATTTGATCATTTAACTCCTTCAAATTTCAGATGAAGAGCCAAGGCCCAAAATAGTGAAGTAATTTGATCAGAGTGACATAGTCAATTGATAGCAGAATCAAGCCATAACTCAGGAAGCCTGACTTCTCCTTCATTAATAATAATGTTTATTTATTTATTTTTGGCTGTGCTAGGTCTTTGTCACTTTCTCTAGTTGTGGCGAATTGGGGCTACTCTTCATTACAGCATGTGGGCTTTTCATTTCGGTGGCTTCTCTTGTGTAGCGTGGGATCTAGGGCACGTGGGCTCAGTAGTTGAGGCTCCCCAGGTCTGGAACACAGGCTCAGTAGTTGTGGTACATGGGCTTGGTTGCCCTTCTGCTTGTGGGATCTTCCCAGACCAGAGATTGAACCCATGTCTTCTGCATTGGCAGGCAAATTCTTTTCCACTGAGCTACCAGGGAAGCCCTAGTAGTCTTTCTATGTTACCACTGTGCATGACAATTGTTTTCTCAGTGATTATTCTCTGTGTTTAGTTGCTCAGTCATGTCTGACTCTTTGTGACCCCATGGACTATAGCCCACCAGGCTCCTCTGTCCACGGGGATTCTCCAGGCAAGAATACTGGAATGGGTTGCCATTCCTTCCTCCAGGGGATCTTCCCAACCCAGGGATCGAACCCAGGTCTCCCTGATTGCAGGTGGATTCTTTACTGTCTGAGCCATCAAGGAAGCTAAAATCTATAGCAAAGCAAAATCTGGGCAGTGAGTGATGCATAATTTGTTTCTGTCACTGGTATGCCTTCCCCAGATGGTTGCAATTTACATATAAAGGAGTTTCAGAAGTCAAAGATTGAAAGGCCTGATTATAGTTGATCAGTTAATTTATTTTATGGCTAATCCTAGATTGTCCCTTCCAATAGATCCTTAATGTCTTCTAGCAGGCGGAATGGATCACTTATTAGGGGACAGAGGTTTCTTTCCCACCTCTGCAGAGAACACAAAGATATGATGGGGTGACGATATTACATGGGCAATGAATCAAGTCACCCAAGGCTTTTGTGATCCCTTTATATATTTGGTCATTTCTCGGCAGAGGAGGACAAAGGTGGCTTGGTTTCCTGAAGCGCTTGCCTCCCTAATGTTACTAGACACAAATTCCTTCATTTAAGAGAGAACTTAAGGACTGAAGAGGTGCCACTTTATGCAACTGAAAAGGAAAAATATGTCTTCACCGCCTCCCCCCCCGGCATTGATTTTTATTGCCTCCTCCCATACTGGTTAGGAGTAATCACAACTTTGAGTGGTTCACAGAAAAAAGTAGGACTACTTCAAAAGGGCCCTTTGCAACTTCATAGGTTCCCCTATCCCAGGGAATCTAGAGGAAGAGGCAGCGAGAGGCTGCCCCCTAAGGCCAGCCACATCAGGCCTTGGTTATTGGGTTATCAGGGGCTTCCCGAGGAAGAGAGATTGAGAGGGAGATACTGAGAGAGAAGAAGTGAGAGTGCCCCAGGGGAAAGGAAGGGCCAGTGAGAAGAAAGATAAGGATGGAAAGTAAGACCCAAAGGAAGGAAGGAAGAAGAGGGGAGATCTTTTCTGTCTCTGAGCCTCCACCTCCCCACCAGGGAAAGGTATTGACTATCACCTAGTAGGGACTGGAGGACAGAGGATTCCTTGTCCCTTGAGGATATGCTCTAGTACATGGCTCAGAAGGATCACATTTGATGGGGAGCCAGGTGTGATTTCAAAGTTGATGGCCAAAAACATCCTCTCCTTCTAGCTGGCTGATGCTTAAAATTCCTCCATCAGAGCGTCTTCTCTTAAGCGCAAGGCTTGGATCCATCATCAACAACACTCACCCCCACCAACCCCATCCCCTCTCCATTGGAGTGATGACGCTTTAAGTTGTTTCTCTTAGTGGGATCAAAGATGTGGGTTGGATTGGCTGAGAGAAGAAAACACAGAGCAGTTGAGTAATTGGGTGGGTGAGGGGTACAAAGAGAGACACCAAAATAAGGAAGCTTAGAAGAAGACACATTGAGAGATGAGAAGTTCATGCTTTCTAGGAAGTTGTCCCACTGTCCACTCCAACCCCCTCTTGTATTGTGCTTAGTTGCTCAGTCATGTCCAACTCTTTGCGACCCCATGAACTATAGCCTACCAGGATCCTCTGTCCATGGGTATTCTCCAGGTAAGAATACTGGAGTGGGTTGCCATGCCCTCCTCCAGGGGATCCTCCCAACTCAGGGATCGAACCCAGGTCTCCTGCATTGCAGGAAGATTCTTAACTGACTGAGCTACCAGGGAAGCCCAGGAATACTGGAGTGGGTAGCCTATCACTTCTCTAGGGGATATTTCTGACTCAGGAATCAAACCAGGGTCTCCTGCATTGCAGGCGGATTCTTTACCAGCTGAGCCACCACAGTGGCACAAAAATCATCCATGCTTAACTGGCTATTTCTGTTTTTTGCAGTATTTTTCTCCAAGTAGCCTGGTGATAAATCATCTTATTACCTCTTCTCTTACATGAATGAGTCCTACTTCACTTATCATTTTCCTGACAAGTTTGAAGCTCCTTGCTGAGACTTTGTATATGTCTAGGCTTCTTCACTTTAACTTTTCACTTTCACGCATTGGAGAAGGAAATGGCAACCCACTCCAGTGTTCTTGCCTGGAGAATCCCAGGGATGGGGGAGCCTGGTGGGCAGGCCTCTACGGGGTCATACAGAGTCGGACATGACTGAAGTGACTTAGCAGCAGCAGCAGCAGGCTTATCACATACTTTTGCNAAGGAAATGGCAACCCACTCCAGTGTTCTTGCCTGGAGAATCCCAGGGATGGGGGAGCCTGGTGGGCAGGCCTCTACGGGGTCATACAGAGTCGGACATGACTGAAGTGACTTAGCAGCAGCAGCAGCAGGCTTATCACATACTTTTGCCAGGGCCTTTCAGGTGGATTTACATTCGAAAAAGATTTTCCCAAATGGTTGTTCTCAGGTGGTTTCTGTTGTCTTTGCCAGAGGTGGACATTTACATACCAGCAATTGAGCTAAGAAGTAATGAAGTTGTATTGACAGAGTCATGAAGGTCAGAAGGTCTGGTCTGTAATTCTTGTCCCATCAATGACTCAACGTGTGACATTGGACAAGTAACTTCATCTTCCTTGTGCTTCCATTTCTCAACATAGAGGCCTCTTCTGACCTGTGATTATCAGGAAGCTCATTAATCGCAAGCTTTAAAATTACCAACAGTTGCTTTTTGGTCGCTAGACCTGCCCCTTGACTCCAGTGTGTGGGAAAAGCTATACAATGGAAAGGGAAGAACATTTAAACTTTGGAGTTTAACTACATGTTAACTAGACTTATTGTTGTGATCCTGAAACTAACATAATTGTTTGCTTGATGGTCAGTCGCTCAGTCGCTCTTTGCGACCCCATGGACTGCAGCACACTTGGCTTCCCTGTCCTTCACTATGTTATATGTCAACTCCACCTCAATAAAATATAGAAAATCATAGTATAAATAAATAAAGTTTATAGTCTAGCAGAGTTGGGATCAAAGTCCCGCCTATGCCAATTCATTTTATAATCATAAACAAGGGCCCCATTTGCAGAATGAAGTTAATAATAAACCTGTTTTCCAGAGTTTTTATGAGGATTAAATAAGACAGGAGATGTCTTAAAAGTGTTGGGCCAAAGGAAGGTGCTATTATTTGGGAGGTCTCTGGGACTGCCTAGGGATTGATGCTGAGTCAAAGAGTTTGCTTTAGGCTTTAGTTGTTGCTTACTTGTTTACCCACTCTCTCTCTCTTTCAGCAGAATTTTGGAGTAGGGTGGGTAGAGAGCTAGGATTCTAAGAATTCTGCTGGATGGGCTCCAAAACCTCAGAGCACCTCTGGAGCTTCCCAGCATATTCTTTGATTTGGAAGCTTGCTGGAGTCCATAACACTCCCATTCTGTTTTGCAACCATTAGTTTTGGCATCCCAGCATGTCCCAGGACTCACCCAAATATCTGGACAGTCCTGGCATCTGCAAAAGTTCCCTTGGGTATTGGCATGCTGTCCTGATAGCTTCTTAGTTCAGTTCAGTCGCTCAGTCGTGTCCGACTCTTTGCATGTGACTGGTGATAGAAGCAAGATCCGATGCTGTAAAGAACAATATTGCATAGGAACCTGGAATGTCAGGTCCATGAATCAAGGCAAATTGGAAGTGGTCAAACAAGAGATGGCAAGGGTGAACGTCGACATTCTAGGAATCAGCGAACTAAAATGGACTGGAATGGGTGAATTTAACTCAGATGACCATTATATCTACTACTGCGGACAGGAATCCCTTAGAAGAAATGGAGTAGCTATCATGGTCAACAAAAGAGTCTGAAATGCAGTACTTGGATGAATCTCAAAAACGACAGAATGATCTCTGTTCATTTCCAAGGCAAACCATTCAATATCACAGTTATCCAAGTCTATGCCCCAACCAGTAATGCTGAAGAAGCTGAAGTTGAACGGTTTTATGAAGACCTACAAGACCTTGTAGAACTAACACCCAAAAAAGATGTCCTTTTCATTATAGGGGACTGGAATGCTAAAGTAGGAAGTCAAGAAACACCTGGAGTAACAGGCAAATTTGGCCTTGGAATGCGGAATGAAGCAGGGCAAAGACTAATAGAGTTTTGCCAAGAAAATGCACTGGTCATAGCAAACACCCTCTTCCAGCAACACAAGAGAAGACTCTACACATGGACATCACCAGATGGTCAACACCGAAATCAGATTGATTATATTCTTTGCAGCCAAAGATGGAGAAGCTCTATACAGTCAACAAAAACAAGACCAGGAGCTGACTGTGGCTCAGATCATGAACTCCTTATTTCCAAATTCAGACTTAAATTGAAGAAAGTAGGGAAAACCGCTAGACCATTCAGGTATGACCTAAATCAAATCCCTTATGATTATACAGTGGAAGTGAGAAATAGATTTAAGGGCCTAGATCTGATAGACAGAGTTCCTGATGAACTATGGAATGAGGTTCGTGACATTGTACAGGAGACAGGGATCAAGACCATCCCCATGGAAAAGAAATGCAAAAAAGCAAAATGGCTGTCTGGAGAAGCCTTACAAATAGCACTGAAAAGAAGAGAGGCGAAAAGCAAAGGAGAAAAGAAAAGATATAAGCATCTGAATGCAGAGTTCCAAAGAATAGCAAGAAGAGATAAGAAAGCCTTCTTCAGCAATCAATGCAAAGAGATAGAGGAAAACAACAGAATGGGAAAGACTAGAGATCTCTTCAAGAGAATTGGAGATACCAAGGGAACATTTCATGCAAAGATGGGCTCGATAAAGGATAGAAATGGTATGGACCTAACAGAAGCAGAAGATATTAAGAAGAGGTGGCAAGAATACACAGAAGAACTGTACAGAAAAGATCTTCACGACCCAGATAATCATGAGGATGTGATCACTAATCTAGAGCCAGACATCTTGGAATGTGAAGTCAAGTGGGCCTTAGAAAGCATCACTAAGAACAAAGCTAGTGGAGGTGATGGAATTCCCGTTGAGCTGTTTCAAATCCTGGAAGATGATGCTGTGAAAGTGCTGCACTCAATATGCCAGCAAATTTGGAAAACTCAGCAGTGGCCACAGGACTGGAAAAGGTCAGTTTTCATTCCAATTCCAAAGAAAGGCAATGCCAAAGAATGCTCAAACTACCGCACAATTGCACTCATCTCACACGCTAGTAAAGTAATGCTCAAAATTCTCCAAGCCAGGCTTCAGCAATATGTGAACCGTGAACTCCCTGATGTTCAAGCTGGTTTTAGAACAGGCAGAGGAACCAGAGATCAAATTGCCAACATCCGCTGGATCATGGAAAAAGCAAGAGAGTTCCAGAAAAACATCTATTTCTGCTTTATTGACTATGCCAAAGCCTTTGACTGTGTGGATCACAATAAACTGTGGAAAATTCTTAAAGAGATGGGACTACCAGACCACCTAACCTGATAGCTTCTAGAGCTCAAGAAAAACAGTTGACTATGGCTGGGGCTTGGGGTCAGGTTTTGAGAGTATGTTTTACCAAAGCGAGGTCCAGTGACACTGTGGGGATTAGAATACTCAAGGGATTAGAATAGGGAATGGAATAGTCTCTGTTTATTGAGCACCTGTTCTACATGAGATGCTGAACTAGATTCTGTGAGGAAAAGAAACTGCTTAAGAGGCAGAAGAGTTGAGCTTCTGTTTAGGGCCCAAGACATGGCCTGATAGTTGTTTTTATTTAATTATACTGTGAGCTCCTTGAGGACAGATCCATCTCTGTATTTTCAGCCCAGGCACAATGAGGGTGAAACAAATTTAAGAATGAGTGATATGAGCATATTTTCAAGTTGCTCACTTCTTCTGGTCCCAAATAGTTCAATTATGTGAGCTTAGGGTGGGTTGGCTGTCTGTTCAGGGAGGTTGGGCTTTTGTGGTGTTCTCTTCCTCACAGAGGGCTCGCTTAGAGTCTTGAATCAAATATTTGTGAAAAGTTTTGAGATTCTCCAATTAAATATGCTAATAATTATTATGGTTGTTGTCATGATTGTTAAGGGATGAATACATGTGATATAATACAGAGAATAATGGATTTGATATTTAAAGGGGCAAATCTAATTGGAATTTCTAAGTTAAGCAATTTAGAACTGCTCTAAATAAGATCTGCTGAGAGTGAGACCATATTTCAGATTAATGAATTGGAAACACATCCCATTACTTTTCTCAGTCTTAGTAAACACATTTTCCCCTTATGGATTGGGGAAAATCGGAGGACAGACAAAACAGAATTGAAAGGCGGAGAGAGAGCCATGTTGCTGAGGAGGACTGATTGAAGAAGAGGGGATGGTGGGGCAGGGGCAGAAAATGTGGCTCTTTTGAAGTCATCTCTCAGGCTCTGGGGCAATGAACTTGAGTTTACATTTGCTTTCTGTTCTTGGACCTGTGATTCTTGACAATCGACTAGTGGAGCTGTAGGTACAGGCCTCCCTGGGGTCTCTCTCTACCTGTAAGACTCCCTTGGCAGGAAGAAAAGAAACACTGCAGAAATGGAGACTTCTCAAAGCAGCCAGGGTGCCCTGGGCTTAAGAACCAAGTTTCATGGTGTGCTTTCCATTTTTATTCCCTTTTTGGTTTTTGTGAGAGCCATTGGATGGTGGAGGGTTTGGGGGAGGTGGACTCTGAATGTATGTACTCTGGATACAAAAGACAACAGGTTGACTAATGCCAAAAGATCAGGGCAAAAATGACAGACAAAATCTTCAATTGAACACACAGCTCTTTGGCAGCTGTGAAGCAAAACAGCCACATATTCCCAAAGATGGAGCTGTGTGGCGGTGGGTAGGCAAAACATCTGGAAGACAACTTGAAATGCTGTTCGCTTTTTATCTAGCTGTGGTGGCAGCTTATGGAGCTTGTCTTCCTGTGTGTGTGTGTGTGTGTGTGTGTGTGTGTGTTAGTTTCTCAGTCATGTCCAACTCTTTGCAACCTCATAGATGGCAGCCTACCAGCCGCCCCCCCCCGCTCCGCCCCCGTCCATAGGATTCTCTAGGCAAGAACACTGGGTTGCCATTTCCATGTCTGATCCTTAGGTATATATGACAAAGAAGCCATATTGGAAGGAAGACGGCAGGGAGTGGGGACAAGGGGAAAGCAGAGGCAGTTTTCTGAGCCAAATGAAATGTTTGTAGACATTCCATTCCTATTGACCAGAAAGACTTCTTTAGAAAAATTGGTTATAGTACCTTTAAGATTTTCCATCTTTTCTCTAATAAGGGCAAAGGCACAGAAGAAACCTTCTGGCTGGTTGGGAAAAAGGGCTTCACGAAGCCCCTTCCTGTGCCCCCACCAGTGGGCAAAGATGGGTAAGTGGAGATCATACTTAATTAGCATCTTCCTATGCTCCTCTCTGCCACATACTCTTCGCTAACTATTTTTGTGTTGTTCCTGCCCCACAGGCAAGTTGGCCATGGCCTTCAACCAGTAGAGATTGCAGCCTTCCAGAGAAGAAAAGCAGAAAAGCAGCTGGTGAGAAACAAGCCATAAGGTAATGGCCAGCAGGGAAACAGAGCCCAGGAGCTGGCCAGACTTTCAAAGCTGGGGCTCCCTTTGGCATGGGTGCCAGTGTCAGCCTACACTCTGGGCAGAGTGTGATGGAGCTGGCAAAATTCCAAGCTTCCCTGAGTTGTGCAAAAACCTTGTGAGGAGGCCTGTTGCAGAGTGAGCTGCCTCAGAGGGAGGTTGGCTGCCCCAGCATCAGAGAGATCCTTGCCTCCTGCTCTGATAACGTGTTTGAATGTTAACAAGGCTGGCCCTGTTATCCAGTTCTCAGGCAGGTGCACCCCTCTCTTTCATTGTCCAGCACCTGGGCCACATGGTGAGCCACCTTAGGCCTTTAGAGATACTCTTCTATCTAAGCCACACAACAAGATGCTTATGTCCTTTCCTCTGGCAGCCCTGCCTGATTGCTTCTGAGGTTGATCTTGCCAACCAAAATAAGACTGACAACTTCTTAACTGCCTGGCTTGAATTCAGGACAGTTTCCTTCATCTCTCCTCCCTGACAAGAAGGGTATCATTTCCAAGCAAAAACAACAGACCAATTATCAAGGATTCTCCCCCATGTATCTCTCTCAGAGGACTCCAGTGTCTTATTGGGCTCCTGTCAGTGTCTCTTCTCTTATCTTGCTTTCTTATTCCTTCTTTCATGGAAATACTGACCCTCAGACCATCGCTTCCTCCACATAGCCTTGGAAATCACAAGATTCTAAAGTAAATGTTACGGTGTCTCCACACACTCCCATTTCCTTGTCTTTTTAACATGTTCCAGAATAATCACAATTCGAGCTGCTACACAGTGACCAAAGGCCATATACTTCCCCTATTCCCAGGGGCCTCTGTTGACTTTGTCCGTCATTGATAATTGCTTTTCTCCTAAGAAAGCCAAGGTATCCTCATTTCTGTGATGATCACAGGTACCCTCTCTGAGTTATAACACTTATGCTTCAGAAATCTTCTGTACTGAGCACATGGCTGCCCTGCAGCCCTCACCACCCTCTGCCACCCTGCTACCTGGGCCTGGGCTCTGTTCTTTTCTGTTGACCAGTACAAGCAGATAAGCAACTGGTCTCTCTCTCTCTCTCTCACAGCAGAAAGGGATTTGGAAGCTCTTGAAGGGTTTTCCCTTTGGTAGTGTGGCATGGGCCTTGGTACTGTACAGGAACCTATGCATTCCTAAGAATGTGTTGGAGTTGGCAGCAGAAAATGCTGCAGCAGGCTTACCATCATTGGCTGTGTGCTGGGTAGTGCTTTCCCAGCATTGCTGCCTGGTGTGACTGAGGCCATTTACACTCACTCATCTGGGTCCCCTTGCTAGAGGGGAAGATGCTGTGGGCTGTGAGTCTATGGGACAGATTGAAGCCAATTGGCTCAAAAGTGAATTTGACCATTGGCCTCATTAGCATGGGTTTCCCAGTGGCTCAGTGGTAAAGAATCTGCCTGCAACGCAGGAGATACGAGTTCGATCCCTGGGTTGGGAAGATCCCCTGGAGAAGGGTATGGCTGCCCACTCCAGTATTCTTGCCTGGAGAGTCTCATGGACAGAGGAGCCTGGTGGGCTACAGTCCACAGGGTTGCAAAGAGTTGGACACGACTTAGTGACTGAGCAGGCACACACTCATTAGCACTTGGGCTTTAATTAGCATGTTAATTGACCACAATGGCCTTGGCAGGTTGTGCAAATCACAAAAATCCTCAAAAAGAGCACCCCCAATAAATTTTAGAAGGCTTGACCTAAATCTAAGAGTTCCCAGACATTTCACTTACCTCTCATTAAATGTTGCTGTCACCCAGTAACACCCCCTATTCCAGAATGTTTCCAACTTTTTATGACTTTTCAGGTTGACCCTTAGTGAGATAGACCCAACTTATTAAAGACCTGCAAGACCATGGGAGCCATTGAGGAGAAACTCGAAAACCTTTAGAGAGCACTGTGGTGTCAGACAGAGTGGGAAGAAAGATCCTGAGAAAGGGGGTATAACTTTGGTGAACTGACTACAGGACTTGCCTTTCAGTCTGTGCCCTGCTCTCTACTATAGCTCCTTCCTTTTGTCCTCCAATATCTACCATTTCCTAAAACTTCCTCGAGGCTATTACTTTATCTGTTTACTTTCCCTTAAATTTCATCAACTGTGGTTCATGTGGGATTGACAAGCCTCCTCTTAGATATACCATTAGTTAAGTGTTGCTGATTCTTGTCCCACTCTTTGCAACCCCATGGACTGCAGCCTACCAGGGTGCTCTGTCCATGGGATTCTCCAGGCAAGAATACTGGAGTGAGGAGTAAGTCCCTCCTCCAGGGTATCTTCCTAACCCAGGGATCAAACCCGGGTCTCCTGCATTGCTGGCAGATTCTGTACCATCTGAGCCACCAAAGAAGCCCAGATAAACCATAGATATACATTTTGGAGAGGAAGGGGCAATTCATCTAATATTATAATGAAGTTGAACTGAGTCTCATGCTCAGGAGGACTGGGAACTTTCATTTTCATGTGGACTAGGAGAAATGAAGAAGTTGGCAGTTTTGAAGAATGAAGGATCACACTGGAGGCCTTGGGATGAGACAAAAGCAGTGAATCCCTAAGAGATGGAAGAAGGGTGAAAACAAGCATGAGGGTGGGAAAGTCTGTTTAGATTCCCCTACTTTCAAAGCTTATGCTTTGGATTTTCCTTGAACCCAAAGAGTGGGAAGAAAGCATGCTTTTCCTTCTGCTCTCAAGACCTAGGACCTCCGCCAGAGAGTTAATACAACTCTGCTTCATGTGGGTTAAATCGGCCTTTGTGGACTGGCCTAGAAACCTGACCAACACGTATGTAACAGCTTCCATGCAACAAGGCATTCCAAACTCCAAATCATTGACTTAGAAATGTTTAGGACACATCTCATTAGTTAATTAAGAATTACCTATATATTAATATACCCCCTCTTTTGTGTTAAAATTGGTTAAAAAAAAAAACCTTGTTAATAGCAACATTATGCAACTGTAATTATGCAATCCTGACAAATGTAAGGATGTTTATTTGTTCAATGATCCAGGCAAGTTCAGCAATTTGCAAGCTGCTGGTGGAGTAGCATGGTATTGCAGGGTTGGAATCATTCATACTGAAATGCTATGAAAGGCCTATCATTGGGAAGGTATACTTACTGTTTCTTCTTTCTCCCACCCAGGAGTGAAGAGCTCCATGATTGGAATCTTCTCTTGGTGAGGCAATGGAAAAGCTTGCTCCAGTTCAACAAATTGATCTGCCTGGGCAAGAAATTAGTGAATGATGTTACCTCTGAGGATGACCAATCTCTAGGGTTACTCAAGTCTAATTCTACTGAAAGGGGGCCCCTGGGAAATAACACTAATAAGCTTTGCTCACTGTACATCTGTTCCCAAAAGGCCATTTGAATGTATACTACAATGAATGTGACCCCTAAAGAAGGGCAGAGAAGCACCTCCAAGTTTAGTCATTCCAAAATAGCAGGCCCTACTCGGACTAAGATAAGAAGGTCTCTATTTTCAAAGAAAGAAGTAGGAGGCACTTTGTTTTCTTTTTCATTTCATTTGAATCTCTAGAAAGTATTTAATGAGCATAATTTATAACTCAGATACTATGAGATTAGTGCCAGGAAAAAAAATCTTCCAGCAAACATACATACATCTGAATCCCAGTGCACTGTGACCTCAGTTGGCTGGAATGCATAGGCAGGAGGAGTGGGGAGAAGGGTCTGGTTAATTGTGTTGTTTGGATAACTGAGGGCTAAAAAGAAGTTCCTTTGTTTTCTGATCCCTTGTTACTCAAAATCTTTCCAAAACTGTCATGGTCTCTTTTCTTGTCTAAGTAAGGAGAATTTGGGTAACATAATTGAATTGTCCTTGCTTGATGAGTGGCTCACTGGGTCTCATGGTCATATTCTGAACATTGACAGCAGAGAGATGTAGGAGATACTGTCAGGGTAAAAGGTATAGAAGTCATAGGCTGACTCGAGCAATTCCCTTCAAGTGTGGTACTTTCCTTCCCTTTTCCTGCCCACCCTGCCTTTCAAGCTCACCCTGCCCTTAAAATAAATCCCTCTGAACATTTGTTTTTATTTTCTGCTTTTAGTTTTCCAGAGTCTACTTTCAAGGGGTTGTTGACAGTGGCTTGCCACAGTCACATGGATTGAAGCAATAAGCCTTAAGTCACAGGCATGTTTAAAATAGTTAAGCAAGCTTTTCCTCTCTTTTATTATAAAAAATAATCTCTTTATTAAAACAGCTGAACCCAAACATATCAGCTAGTAAAGCAGTTAATTCTTTTAGAACAAGCCTTTTTAAAGAAAGAAATGCCTAAGGTATAATTTGATACCTTTCTCACTAATATTTAATTTTTCCATTATCAACTCACCCTGAATCTGAGGTTAGAGTCAAAAGCTCTTCCCAGCAGTTTTCCCTTAGTCTTCAGTCAAAGCACCCTTGGACTGTTTCTTCACAGAAGCTCACTTCTCCCAGCCTCGGGGTGGTCTATTCACTATGCTAAAGCTCTTCAGGAGGATGCAGAAAAGGCTCAAGTTGCTTTTCAATCTCCTTAAACTGAGTTTCTAATCCCCTTTTCTAGCATGGCAGAGGAGGAGGCATGACATATCATCCGCTACCAGTGAGAAGGGTCAGTCCACAGTGGAACTTTTAAGGCTTCTAGAAAGAGGCAGAGCCTGAGGGAAGTTTCAAAGAAAAGTATCAACTCAATACATGACTTGACTTCTAGAGGAGGTGGCACTGCCCTCTTCTATGAATATGGAAAGATTGAGGGGGCAAGGGAGGGGCAATGAGGCTGCACCTGTAGGCACTATGGATCAGGATTCTCCTAGACATAGTCTAGTGCTTTAACCCTAGGAACTGTCTAGTCCCTGGGCTGAACATGTGAAGTGAGGACTGACCAGCCATGGTGTTTAGTAAGCCATAAGATTAAGAGTGTGATTGCTAGCTCTGGGTCTAATCCTACCTACCCCTTAGTTCCCTCCTTGTATTTCTGTAGTCCAGCATACCAGCCAAGCCTACTTTGTCTAGCCTGTTAGTCCTGTCTTGGTCGTGATCACATCTTCCTTTGCTTGATTCTATCATGAAGCTCTATCTAAAGTCACTCCCTCCTTTCTTGGATTCTTTTTCATTAAAGCCTTCTGCATTGACCAAAACTAAGCTTTCTTCAATTTGCCTTCATGTTTTTAATTATTCATGGAGAAGAAAAACATTCTACTTTCAGGTACCATTTGATTTATTTAGTGGAGTATAGCCTGATTCTTGTAGACAACCAATTATTTCTGTTGAGTTGGTAGTTCAGAGGGACCAAAATGATTTTTTCAAAATGCTGTTTTTCTAAGTAACCTATATTCATTTGTACAAAACAACTTGGAAAACAATTTAGACAAGGTTTTAAAATAGATATTCAAATTGGTTTTTTATCACGTCTCCTATATCTGCTTGTTTTCTTGTGATTTGCTTCTTCTCAAGATGGATTATTTGAAAAAGAAAGGCAAATGCTGATGAACTACAAGTTGGGCTCTGCTTACTTGAGGTTTTACTATACTCTACAAATGTTACGTAACAAAATGGTCATCCCATGGGGATTATTTAAATCCATTCAGGTTTTTTTCTTTTCCTTACTGATCTCAGCAGCAGTATGTGTTCATTGTAGAAAATTTAGAAAACACAGAAAGGCACAAAGGAAATTAAAATTGTTCAAAATCCCTTTAGATCCTTTATTCTATTTTATCATTCTTGTGTGGGCTCACTTCATAGATTATTACATGTTATTATAACATTCGTCCATCCAAAGAATACTTGAAGTTAGTCTGATTCTCAAATTAGTCTATTATACTTTTATTGCTGGCAGTGTTACTCTTATTTTCTTTTTTTTTTTTTAAATTTCTTTTTTTTTTGTATTTATTTATTTTTTTACACGAACTCCCAAACATGAACCCCCCTCCCACCTCAAAGCTACTCAACCAAAAAGTATTGTTCCAAGGAGTCCCATTCTGCCTACAATGTCTTAGTATAAACGATTTTATTACCCGGCTACTCATCTCATCACATTCTTGTCCTTAATCCAAGTGGAATCTACTTCCAAGGAGTGGGAGGTGGCAAACAGCCAAATGGTAATACTTCGTACACTGGGCGGTCACATCTATGTGACATCAAGCAATTGAATGTAACTTGAAAACTCGGTAAGCATTAATTATACAAAAGGCCACAATGGGTTTGTCCTTTTATTTTAGCCTTCTCTATAGCCAAAGCTGGCTGACCTAACCAAGCACATTTCCCACCTGGCTGGTTATTTCTAGCCCATTAAAATAATGGAATCTGCAATATGATTCTCTCTTACCCTTTCTCTGGTCCATGTCATCTTCTCAGGTCAAGATGATTGATAGGTAGATCACAGACATAGATACAAGGTAACTTTTAAAAACATAGATTTGTTATTTGTGAGTTGTTTGGGTTTCTCTGGAGTGGTTTGTAAAAACCCTGCTATCTTACCTCTTTTCCAGTTTGGATTTGCTGCTGGCCAAGCAATAGTGAATCTCTTTCAAAGAGGCACTGAGAGCAGAGGTGACCACTAATCTATATTCTGACTTTGGCTCACTGCAAATTAGATGCCACTAAAGATTTTTCAAAGGTGACCTAATTCCAAACAAATGAATGTGCACATAGAGTTATAGAGCTGGAGGGCCTTGGAGACCATCAACCCTGTTGAAATGTGGAAGAGTATATTAGGGTCCAGAGAGGAGAAGCCATCTTCCTAAATTCTCCATCTAGTTAGGAAAAGAGGGGCTATTCTTACAAAGTCAAGAAGAGATCTGAGTTATCAAGGACAACCCCTGACCCTTAGGAACACCTCTTAGAATTCCTGGGGTAAGACTCTTGACTGTATAAATGGGCATAAGCTTGGTAGTAATACTTTGGTTTGGGGTGTTTTTGAGCTAGTTGACTGTTTTGACATCAAAGTCCAGACAGAGAGAATAGCAGATTCGTTGGTCACTAAATCACCTGTATCACACAGATAGGATCTCATCCAGAGCCATACATGTTCCTAAGTTGATTTGGTCTGAGTGGATAGAAAACAAGCCTCCAATTCTGTCCAGCCTCATGGATTTATCTGTAGTTGATAGCACATGGTCTTAGTTCTATTTATAGAATTAAAGTCTCAGAAATACCTGAGAAGAAGCATAACTTCAGAGGACATCTTAGGGACATTTTCACTGTGCCGATCATCCAACTAAGAGCTCCAGTATATAATGAGGGAAGTCAGAGGAGAACCAAGCCTGTAAACTTCAAAGCTATCTCGCTTTGAAGATCCAATTCTGATTACTACTGTCGACACCACCTTTCTCCTCCAGAGTCATGAAATCTGCGTTATGGGTACAGTTCTGTACCCAATGAGAATAGACAGGCCAGGGAGGAACTTTGACCCTGCACTTACAGGCTCCAGCTGCTTCAGGGAGATTGACCCCATCATGGGCAGTAGTCCCAGGTAAATTTCTCATGATCATGATTTTCTGGACCGAGAGATCAAAGGAAAAGCATTTACCCTGGGCAATTGCTTGGAATCCAATAGGGAACTAGCTGATGGAGGTAGGTTCTTTATAAATGACAGTATATTAACTTAACTGGGATATATTTGATGTGATTAAGAAGCAAGACCTGCTTGTTCTTTTTGGTATCCCTTGGTCCAGGAGCAATCTAGGGTCAGATTAAATTCATTGGGATGGTTGTGAGTCTGCAGAATCTGTCTCATTGGTCAGATTTGAGTTGACTTGGTCACTGACCCCAAAGGACAAACGTTTACATGAAATATCTTTATTTATGTCTGTAAAGTGCAAAACTAATGGTTTGTTGTGATAGTATTCCAAAATGGTGTCATATGATGGTCATGTTACTCAAGAGAAGTAAATTTTTCCCCTCTCTGTGTATATGTCCATCTAAATTTCAGTGCACTTTTCTGGGATTAAAGTTTAGATCTTATAATTTTCTTTAACTTCCTCCTACAGTTTATGGTCTAGCCCAAACCTGTTGCTTGCCTTTTCCCCTGACCTTTCCTGATTCCTTGACTTTATTAATAATTTTTCCTCTACCTGAAATTTCCTCTGGCATTCTACCACCACACTTCCTCCAAAAAGCCTTCCTTGTTCCCAATAGTGATATGTCCCTATTTCTCAATTCCTGTAATAATTTTACCTATACTTCTTTAATGGCTATATAATATTAACTTGTTTTATAGCTATTTGTATACTTATTGTCTCTACTTTGATCTCAAGAGAAAAAAATAAATGTAACAAGCTTCTTGATGACAGGAACCATGTTCAATTCATCTTTGTACTCTCACAGTGCTTGACATATATAAAAGGCACTCAATAAATATTTGTTTAATGAATAAATGAATGTTTCTATGCCTCTCTGTGTACCTTCCCTTTATGCATTTTCATCTCTTTTCCTTTTTTATTTAATGTTTTTCTGGTATTCCCATCCACCTTTTTGTCTCCTACCACCCTTCTCTGTATCTCTATATAAGTATATATGTATATGTATAATTTAATTAACCATTATAAAAAAGCAAGATGTATTTTGTATTTGTTGTGTTAAAGTTGGGTTAAATACCTTGCTTTTCATTTTAAAAGTAGTAGTGTTTTCTTATTCCCGTCATAAAATTTCCAAGAGATAAATTAAGTCACATTTTTATTATGCCATTGTTAACTTTTTTTTTCTTGATGGCCACTGACCTTTGATAGCAAAAATGTTTCCCATTCATGCATTGAAATCTAATAATCTAATTATTGTTTACTACAGTTTTCTCTTAAGGCACTGAGGGGGGCCAGTTTTAGGAATTATAATACTTAGCCAAGAAGACTAAAGAACTAAATGGGGGTCGTGATAGCTCTCTTGATATATGTGAAAGGATACAATGGAGAGCAAAGTTTCACTTTGCTTTATGAGGTCTCAGGAGATAGAATCTGTTCAGTTCAGTTCAGTTGCTCAGTCGTGTCCGACTCTTTGCGACCCCATGAATCGCGGCACGCCAGGCCTCCCTGTCCATCACCAACTCCCGGAGTTCACTCAGACTCACGGCCATCGAGTCAGTGATGCCATCCAGCCATCTCATCCTCTGTCGTCCCCTTTTCCTCCTGCCCCCAATCCCTCCCAGCATCAGAGTCTTTTACAATGAATCAACTCTTCGCATGAGGTGGCCAAAGTACTGGAGTTTCAGCTTCAGCACCATTCCCTCCAAAGAAATCCCAGAGCTGATCTCCTTCAGAATGGACTGGTTGGATCTCCTTGCAGTCCAAGGGACTCTCAAGAGTCTCCTCCAACACCACAGTTCAGAAGCATCAATTCTTCGGTGCTCAGCCTTCTTCACAGTCCAACTCTCACATCCATGCATGACCACTGGAAAAACCATAGCCTTGACTAGACGGATCTTTGTTGGCAAAGTAATGTTTCTGCTTTTCCATATGCTATCTAGGTTGGTCATAGCTTTTCTTCCAAGGAGCAAGTGTCTTTTAATTTCATGGCTGCAGTCACCATCTATCTGCAGTGATTTTGGAGCCCAAAAAATAAAGTCTGACACTGTTTCCACTGTTTCCCCATCTATTTCCCATGAAGTGATGGGACCAGATGTCATGATCTTCGTTTTCTGAATGCTGAGCTTTAAGCCAACAAAGCATCAATTCTTCGGTGCTCAGCCTTCTTCACAGTCCAACTCTCACATCCATGCATGACCACTGGAAAAACCATAGCCTTGACTAGACGGATCTTTGTTGGCAAAGTAATGTTTCTGCTTTTCCATATGCTATCTAGGTTGGTCATAGCTTTTCTTCCAAGGAGCAAGTGTCTTTTAATTTCATGGCTGCAGTCACCATCTATCTGCAGTGATTTTGGAGCCCAAAAAATAAAGTCTGACACTGTTTCCACTGTTTCCCCATCTATTTCCCATGAAGTGATGGGACCAGATGTCATGATCTTCGTTTTCTGAATGCTGAGCTTTAAGCCAACTTTTTCACTCTCCTCTTTCAGTTTCATCAAGAGGCTTTTTAGTTCCTCTTCACTTTCTGCCATCAAATGACAAAAGCTAGAGACATAAGGTCAACATAAGGAAGAATTTTCTAGAAATCAGAGCAGTCTAAAAATGAATTTTTGGGCATCAGAAATAGTTCTCTGTTATGAGGGGTATTCAAATAGAGGCTGGATGACTGTGTGGTGGGGAGAAAATAGGTGATGTTTCTAGGATTGTATGGGGGGTTGCTATAAATGATCTTTAAGATCTCTTCCCACTCTGAGAGTATTTGGGTCTGTGATTCCCTAACATGCCTCCTTAAAATAGACCTAAGCAGTTTTCAAGTTTTAAGAACATATAAGAACAGATTAATTCAAATTAAAAACAGAATACAAGTTTATAGGAAACAGAACTAGAAAGTTCAGACAGCATTATGATAAATTCCTGTCTTTGACTACTAAATTTTACTGAGTTTCTTAGTAGTTAAAGTAAAAATGGAAGAAATCAACAAAATTGAGTCACATGGTCTCTGTCAAGTTAAAAAAAAAGATGCCTGTGAGTTCATCTGCCTAGACAGGTATTTTTTCCTGCCATTCAATTCTAGGAGGAATTTAAAATGCAATTCCTTGTATAATAGGTAGTATTTATTATAATGGACAGTGTGGTTTTACAAAAGATACAGATATAATCTTTAAATGGAAAAGTCTTTTCTTCCCCTTCAAAAAAGGAAATGTGTGTAAAAAGTAAAATCTTAAGCTGGTAAGACTCTTTTTCTCTCAGAAAGCTAAGATATTATGGTTAAGTTGCTTTCTGTTGATCTGCCTCAATATGGAGACCCAGTACAGAGAAACTACCAGAATGAATAGTTAACATGACCCTTATCTGCTCTCAAGTATATCCTGTATCAAGTGATCCTTTGGATCACAGACAATTCATTGTTGAATTCTCTGAGAGGTTGCTTAAGGAAAATTGATTAGGAGCCTAAGGGTGTGTGGTCTCTGCCAATCTTGTGTGTGTGCTAAATTACTTCAGTTGTGTCTGACTTTTTGCAACCCTATGGACTGTAGCCTGCTAGGCTCATCTGTCCATGGGATTCTCCAGGCCAGAATCTCTGGAGTAAGTTGCCATGCCTTCCTCCATGCACAGATGAATGTGCACATATGGTCTTCCTGACCCGGGGTTCAAATATGTGTCTCTTACATCTCCTGTATTGGCAAACAGGTTCTTGACCACTAGGGCTACCTGGGAGACCCCTCTGCTAATTCAGTTCAGTTGAGTCACTCAGTCGTGTCCAGCTCTTTGTGACCCCATGAACTGTAGCATGCCAAGCTTCCCTGCTTCCCTGTTCATCACCAACTCCCAGAGCCTGCTCAAACTCATGTCCATTGAATTGGTGATGCCTTCAAACCGTCTCATCCTCTGTCGTCCCCTTCTCCTCCTGCCTTCAATCTTGCCCAGCATCAGGGTCTTTTCCAATGAGTCAGTTCTTCACACCAGGTGACCAAAGTATTGGAGTTTCAGCTTCAATATCAGTCCTTCCAATGTACATTCAGGACTGATTTCCTTTAGGATTGACTGGTTTGATCTTCTTGTAGTCCAAGGGACTCTCAAGAATCTTCTCCAACACCACAGTTCAAAAGCTTCAGTTCTTCGGTGCTCAGCTTTCTTTATAGTCCAACTCTCACATCCATATATGACTACTGGAAAAACCATAGCTTTCCCTCTGTCGGCAAAGCAATGTCTGTGCTTTTTACTATGCTGTCTAGGTTGGTCATAGCTTTTCTTCCAAAGAGCAAGTGTCTTTTAATTTTATGGTTGCAGTCACCATCTGCAGGGATTTGGGAGCCCCCCCAAATAAAGTCTGTCACTGTTTGCATTTATTTGCCATCTATTTACTGTTCCCATCTATTTGCTATGAAATGATAGGACCAGATGCCATGATCTTAGTTTTCTGAATGTTGAGTTTTAGGCCAACTTTTTCACTCTCCTCTTTCACTTTCATCAAGAGGCTCTTTAGTTCTTCTTCACTTTCTGCCATAAGGGTGGTGTCTGAGGTTATTGATATTTCTTCCAGTAATCTTGATTCCAGTTTGTGCTTCATCCAGCCTGGCATTTCGCATGATGTACTCTGCATATAAGTTAAATAAGCAGGGTGACTGTATACAGCCTTGACGTACTCCTTTCCAGATTTTGAATCAGTCTTTTGTTCTATGTCTGGTTCTATCTGTTGCTTCTTGACTTGCATACAGATTTCTCAGGAGGCAGGTCAGGTGGTCTGGTATTCCCGTCTCTTTAAGAAGTTTCTGCAGTTTGTTGTGATGCACACAGTCAAAGGCTTTGACATAGTCAATAAAGCAAAAGTATATGTTTTTCTTGAATTCTCTTGCTTTTTTGATGATCCTGTGGATGTTGGCAATTCGATCTCTGGTTCCTGTGCCTTTTCTAGATCCAGCTTGAACATCTGGAAGTTCATGTTTCATGTACTGTTGAGGCCTGACTTGGAGAATTTTGAGCATTACTTTGCTAGTGTGTGAGATGAGTGCAATTGTGCAGTAGTTTGAGCATTCTTTGGCATTTGCCTTTCTTTGGGATTGGAAAGAAAACACCTTTTCCAGTCCTGTGGCCACTGCTGAGTTTTCCAAATTTGCTGGCATATTGAATGCAGCACTTGCACAGCATCATCTTTTGGGATTTGAAATAGCTCAACTGGAATTCCATCACCTCCACTAGCTTTGTTCATAGTGATGCTTTCTAAGGCCCACTTGACTTCACATTCCAAGATATCTGGCTCTAGATGAGTGATCACACCATCGTGATTATCTGGGTCATGAAGATCTTTTTTGTGTAGTTTTTCTGTGTATTCTTGCCACCTCTTCTTAATATCTTCTGCTTCTGTTAGGTCCGTACCATTTCTGTCCTTTATTGTGCCCATCTTTGCATGGAACTTTCCCTGCTAATTACTTGCTGGCAAAGTGAGAGGATAAGAGGCAGAAGAGGAGGAAATAGA
>SJYX01017789.1:0-12781 GCA_006410675.1 Oreotragus oreotragus
CCTTTGAGTCAGTGATGCCAGCCGACCACCTCATCCTTTGTCATCCACTTCTCCTGCGGCCCTCAGTCTTTTTCCCAGAAAAAGCGAAAGTGTTCGTCGCTCAGTTGTGCCCGACTCTTTGCGACCCCATGGACTGCCTCCCACCAGGCTCCTCTGTCCGTGGGATTCTCCAGGCAAGAGTACTGCAGTGGGTTGCCATTGCCTTCTCCAGGGGATCTTCCTAATCAGACATCAAACTCACGTCTCCTGCAATGCAGGCAGATTCTTCACTGTCTGAGCCACCGGGGTATGTATCGCTATCTTTCCCAGCACTAAAGCATTTTCCAATGAGTTGGCTCTTCGCATCCGGTGGCCAAAGTATTGGAGTTTCAACTTCAGCATCAGTTCTTCCAATGAACATGCAGGACTGATTTCCCTTAGACTGGACTGGTTGGATCTCCTTGCTGTCTAAGGGACTCTCAAGAGTCTTCTCCAGCACTACAGTTCAAAAGCATCAATTCTTTGGAGCTCTGCCTCCTTCATGGGTTTATCATACTTGACTTTTATTATGTTGAGGTAGATTTCCTTTCTGGAGAAACTTTTATCATAAACTTTCTGGAGAATTTCATCATAAATACATGTTGAATTTTATCAAAAGACTTTATTGCTTTTATGGAGATGATCCTATAGTTTTTATTCTTCCATTTCTTGATGTGTATCATGCTGATTGGTGAATATTGAAAAAAATGCTTGCATCCCTGGAATAAATCCCACTTGATATTTGTGTAAGACCCTTTTAATGTACTGTTGGATTCAGTTTGCTGGTATCCTTTTTTTGTTGTTGTTGTTGAGGACTTTTGCCTCTATTTGTAATTGATATTGGCCTATAATTTTTTTTCCTATGTGATATTTTTATCTGATCTTGGTATGAATGTGATGGTGGCCTCACAGAATGAGTATGGAAGTATTTTTTCCTCTGCAATTTTCTGGAATAGTTTCACAAGGATAGCTGTTAACTCTTGTATAGATGTTTGATAGAATTCACCTGTGAAGCTATCTGGTCCTGGACTTCTGTTTGTTGGGAGTTTTTAAATTACAGATTCAGTTTCAGTTCTTGTAACTGGTCTGTTCATATCTTCTGTGTCTTCCTGGTTCAGTGTTGGAAGATTATACCTTTCTAAGAGTTTGTCCATTTCTTTTCAGCATCCATTTTATTGACATACAGTTCCTTGTGGTAGTATCTTATGGTCCTTTATATTTCTGTGGTGTCAGAAATAATTTTCATTTCCAATTTTATTGATTAGGGCCCTTTCCCTTTTTCTCTTTATAAGTCTGGCTAAAGGTTTATCAATTGAATGATTTTTTTTCCTCTTTTTTCCGAAGGTAAGCTTGTCTTAATATAAACTTCCGTCTTGGAATTGCTTTTGCTGGAACCCTTAGGTTTTGGCCTGAGGCTCATACAGTATGGAAAGAGGTAAATACTGAAATATATTTTTATTACTGGCTTTTTATAAAGAATTAAATCAAGATTTGCACAGGAGTAATGCTGTGAAAAAGAATCGCTTCCTCCCCTGAAGCCAGAGTTGTACGTTTCCATTGTACCAGCAGCCCGCTGTGTGGAATTCAGCAGAGAGGTCCAGTTAAAATACGAAAGGGAAAGCCCCTGGAAGTGACGTCACACAGACAGACGAGCACCGAGAGCTGGTTCTCTCATCCAGGTCCTAACCAGGCCCAGCCCTGCTTAGCTTCTGAGATCAGACGAGATGGGGTGTGCTCGGGGTGGGATGGCCGCAGACAGGAGCCCGTTCTGTAGAGACAGACTCAGCAAACAAATGGCATCAAGTCGAAGAGTCACAAGAGAGCAAAATACCAAGACAGGGTTCTAGTCTTCATCCTCAAGTGACAACTCGTGGGGGGAAAACCCAGCTTGTCTTAGAGGAATGAAGCTTTAGGTCCTTGCATCTCTTTACCTTTGTATTTTGCATTGGGGTGCAGCCGATTCATAATGCTGCGGTAGTTTCAGCTGAACAGTGAAGCGTCTCAGTCATACATACACACGTATCCATTCTCCCCCAAACTTCCCTCCCATAATCCTTGCCTTTCTAATTGCGGTCCGGAACTGGGTGTCACCCTTTTGCAGGAAGGGGGGCCCCTTCCAGGGCTTGAGAGGGGGCTCACGTGTATCGCTTGGAAATGAATTGTCCCAGGAGACACCTGTGCTGACCAAGCAAGAGACTTGATTGGGACGGGGAACCCCTCGGGAGGAGGGCAGGAGGGGGAGGGAACCCAGGAGGACTGCTGAGCCATGCGGCTCACAGTCTTAGGGTTAATGGTGACGGGATTCCTTTCGTGGTGGTCTTCAGCCAGCCGTTCTGACTCAGGGTGCTTCCTGGGGGTGCCTGCATCGCTCAACCAAGGTGGATGCCAGTGTAGCCACTTAGACACACGTGACGTCATCTGTCTCTGTGATGTTATATCCAGGGGCTTTCCCATGCATTGTTTAGCTGGCTGTGCCCCAAAGCCACGGGGCTTCCCTCATAGCTCAGTTAGTAAAGAATCTGCCTACAATGCACGAGACCCTGGTTTGATTCCTGGGTCAGGAAGATCCCCTGGAGAAGGGATGGGCTACCCACTCCGGTATTCTTGGGCTTCCCTGCTGGCTCAGCTGGTAAAGAATCTGCCTGCAGTGCAGGGGACCTGGGTTCAGTCCCTGGGTTGGGAAGATCCCCTGGAGAAGGGAAAGGCTACCCACTCCAGTATTTGGCCTGGAGAATCCCATGGACTGCACAGTCGCAAAGAGTTGGACTGAGCGACTTTCATTTCACTCACCCCAGTTCGTGGCCTGACGCCTCCTCTCTCCTTTTGATCTTTCATGAGTTCTTCCAGTTGGTGGTACTTTCTTAGTTCTGAGTTCTGTACTAGGACCTACCGTGGGAAGATGACTCTTGCGAGTGGTTACGATCGTGCCTGGCCAGGCAGGGCTGTTTCAGTCGCTGGCTCCCCTGCCAGAAGTGCGATTCTTTCTTTCTAATGGCTGAGTGATGTGCCGTTGTGTATTTATACATCTCCTTTCTAGGTACAGGCGCTGTCATACGACATTTGTCTTTGTCTCGCTGACTTCTTCACTCAGTATGACAGTCTCCAGGTCCATCCACATCACTGCAGATGTCATGATTTTGTTCTTTCCTATGGCTCTGTAATATCCCATTGTACACATGTACCACCTCTTCTTTATCTGTTCCCCTGTTGATGGACGTTTAGGGTGCTTCCATGTCCTGCCTATTGTAAATAATCCTGCTGTACACTGGGGAAAGGGAAAGGGAAAGTCGCTCAGTCGTGTCCGACTCTTTGCAACCCCATGGACTATACAGTCCATGGAATTCTCCAGGCCAGAACACTGGAGTGGGTCAGTTCAGTTCAGTCACTCAGTCGTGTCCGACTCTTTGCGACCCCATGAATCGCAGCACGCCAGGCCTCCCTGTCCGTCACCAACTCCCAGAGTTCGCTCAGACTCACGTCCATCGAGTCCGTGATGCCATCCAGCCATGTCATCCTCTGTCGTCCCCTTCTCCTCCTGCCCCCAATCCCTCCCAACATCAAAGTCTTTTCCAATGAGTCAACTCCTCGCGTGAGATGGCCAAAGTACTGGCGTTTCAGCTTTAGCATCATTCCTTCCAAAGAAATCCCAGGGCTGATCCTTTCCCTACTCCAGGGCACCTTAACAACCCAGGAATCGAACCCAGGTCTCCTTCATTGTGGGCGGATTCTTTACCAGCTGAGCCACAAGGGAAGCCCAAGAATACTGGAGTGGGTTGCCTATCCCTTCTCCAGCAGATCTTCCCGACCCAGGAAATCGAACCAGGGTCTCCTCAGGCGAAATCTTTCCCAACTGAGCCATCAGGGAAACCCTGTGCAGTGGGGCACATGTATCTTTTTGAGCCATGTTTTTCTCCGGCTGTATGCCCAGGGGTGGGATTGTCGGATCATGTGGCAGCTCTGCATTTTGGCTTTTTAAGGAACTTCTGTACTGTTCTCTATAGTGGCTGCACCAGTTTACATTCCCATCAGCATGTGAGAGAGTTCCCTTGTCTCCACACCCTCTCCAGCATTTCTTGTTTGTAGATTTTTTGATGATGGTCATTCTGACCAGTGTGAGGTGATGACTCACTGCAGTTTTGATTTGGACTTCTCTAATAATTAGTGATGCTGAAGCATCGTTTCATGTGTGTATTCGCCCCCTGTGTGTCTTCTTTGGAAAAATGTCTACTCAAGTCTTTTGCCTGTTTTCTGATTTTTTTTTTTTTAATACTGTTTCTACTGTAATATGAGACTATTTACATTTTAATGTGATGCTTTCCAAAAGTTTTTATTGATCTGACTAAAAACGTTACAGTTGGATTCCTGAAGATGTCCCAAGTTGCCTGTTGAAGGCAGTNTTTTTTTTTTTTAAGTACTGTTTCTACTGTAATATGAGACTATTTACATTTTAATGTGATGCTTTCCAAAAGTTTTTATTGATCTGACTAAAAACGTTACAGTTGGATTCCTGAAGATGTCCCAAGTTGCCTGTTGAAGGCAGTTTTCCTAGACTCTCCTTCTAGATGCATTTTCTTTTGTTAATTGACCCCTTACAGTGAGTAGTTGCAGGCATGATGGGAATGTGGGCTGGCCAGTGTGTGGTTTCAGTCAGTGGTTTCCCTGAAAACTTGGCTACTTGTGACACATGCAGAATCTCAGGGTTCATCCCCAGCGTCGTGAATGAAGTCTGCCTTTGAACTACATTCTCAAGGGATTCATGGCGCTCAGTCACGTCCAAACTCTTCGCAGCCCCATGGACTGTAGCCTGTCGGGCTGCTCTTGTCCATGGCATTTTCCAGGCAGGAATACTGGAGTGGGTTGCCACTTGCTCCTCCAGGGGATCTTCCTTCTGCAGGGATCGAACCCGCCTCTCTTGCGTCTCCTGCATTGACAAGAGGCTTCTTTACCACTGAGCCACTTGGGAACAGACTCGCTGGGTATTGAGAAATGTTGCGTCATTGGTGCATTCTACGGTGATGGGTGTAAGAAATGGTTCTGTGAGCTTAAGAAGTGGCAGGTTATACAGACCGCGATGCTGTATTTTAGACAGATTTTTTTTCCCAAGATATTAAAGAGATGAAGGGAGCACAGTCGATTTGGAAGCCAGATGTGTGTTGAGTAGGGAAGTTGGGAAAGAAGTGTTTGGTGTCTTGGAAAACGTAAGGAGGATGCAGTCGATGGTGGAAAGGAAGAGAAAAACAGGAGGGCCTGTTTAAGGAGCAGGTTTCTAGTGAAGGTTGGAACAGCCTGGGTCAAAGGCTGCTGCAGGACCGAGGAGGAGCTCCTTTTTAAATTTAATTTTATTTTTTTGATGTGGACCATTTTTTTTTAAACGCCTTTATTGAATTTGTTACCACGGTGCATCTGTTTTATGCTTTGTTTTTTTTGGCCGTGAGTCATACGGGACCTTAGGTCCCCAACCAGGGATTGAACCTGCAATTGCAGCATTGGAAGGGGAAGTATTAACCCCCAGACCACCAGGGCAGCCCTGAGAAGGAGCTGCTTTACAGAGACAAGCTCTCACTGAAGGCAGGGGTGGGCTCAAGAAAAGCGGAACTGTCGAGTAGAGAAGAGAAAGTGAACAGGCTGTTGGGTTCCCTTTCAGGATCAGAGACAGCATCTATGACAACAGCTATGTAAAAAAAAATGTTGAGTCTGCCAGGCTGTTGCTGTTGAGTCGCTCAGTCGTGTCCGACTCTGCGGCCCCGTGGACTGTGGCACGCCAGGCTTCCCTGTCCTTCACTATCTCCTGGAGCTTGCTCCAACTCATGTCCATTGGTTTGGTGATGCCATCCAGCCATCTCATCCTCTGTTGTCCCTTTCTCCTTTTGCCTTCAGTCTTTCTCACCATCAGTGTCTTTTCCAATGAGTCAGTGCTTAGCATCAGCTGGCTAAACTATTGGAGCTTCAGCTTCAGCATCAGTCCTTCCAATGAATATTCAGGGTTGATCTCCTTTAGAATGGACTGGTTGGATCTCCTTGCAGTCCAAGGGACTCTCAAGAGTCTTCTCCAACACCACAGTTGGAAAGCATCCATTCTTCGGTGCTCAGCCTTCTTTATGATGCAACTCTCATATCCATACGTGACTATGGGAAAAACCATACCTTTGACTCTACAGACCTTTGTTGGCAGAGTGATGTCCCTGCGTTTTAATATGCTGTGTAGGTTTGTCATAGCTTTCCTTCCACGGAGCAAGGCTCGCTGAGATCATTTATTTCGACTGTTTGTGAAACCAATAAATTGCTTTGTACCACAATTAAAGAGCTGACAGTGAGACCTGGGAAGAGAATACGGACTCTGATGGTGAGGAAGTAGACACAGGAGTGGGGAAGGTCATGGCCTGAAGGTGCTGTGGCTGGGTGGAACGATGCATTAAGAGAAATGAGGTGAGAACCGGCGAGAGAAACACGGAACTCCCAGAACCACAGGATACTTTCTTTGTGATGCGAAATTCCATACAACATCCTGCACACAGAACTGGAGTGCTGGTGATGCCGTTTCTAAACTCGTTAGAGAAAGCTGCTTTCCCTTTGACGTTAGTCGAAAATACATGTCCCAATTCCATTATCAGTCGAGGAAAAAGTCTGTTCATCGATGTTTCTGCAGTAACTGCCTTTGTTGCTGTTGATTCACTAAGTCGTGTCCAGCTCTTTGCGACCCCACGGACTGCAGCATGCCAGACTCCTCTGTCCTCGACTATCTCCCAGAGTGTGTTCAAACTTTTGTCCCCTGGGCCGGTGATGCCATCCAACCCTCTTATCCTCTGCTGCTCCGTTCTGCTCCTGTCTTCAATCTTTCCCAGCATCAGGGTCTTTTCCAGTGTGTCCGCTCTTTGAATATTCACTGGAAGCTTCAGAATCAGCACTTCCAGTGAATATTCAGGGTTGATTTCCTTTCACATGGAAAGGAAAGCCACACGGTGGCTCAGAGGGTGAAGTGTCTGCCTGCAAGGCAGGAGACCTGGGTTCGATCCCTGGGTCAGGAAGATCCCCCGGAGAAGGAAATGGCACCCCACTGCAGCCTTCTGGCCTGGAAAATCCCATGGTCGGAGGAGCCTGATAAGTTACAGTGCGTGGGATCGCACAGAGTCAGACACGACTAAGAGGCTTCACTTCCTTTCACATGGGCTGGTTTGATCTTGCAGTCCCAGGGACTCTCGAGAGTCTTCAGCATCAGTTCTTCAGCGCTCAGCTTCTTGAATGATTAGTGATGACACTGTTTCCCTGTCTACTGCCAATGGAAGACTCACGTAAGACTTCTCTGTGAAGCACCTTATGTGTTATATAGTGAATATTTACTTTTGATTGAAGCTTCTTTGGCTGTGTGGGGTCTTCTTTGATCTTCACTGCAGCATGCAGGATCTCTTCAGTTTCTGCATGTGGAATCTCCTTATCTGACCAGGGATATAGGTGGGGCCCCCTGCATGGGGATCTCCAAGTCTTGGCCACTGGTTCAGCATGGAAGTCTTTTTAAAAGTCTTTTATATATTTACACATGTACACCCATGGCTGATTCATGTCAGTGTATGGCAAAAAACCACTACAATATTGTAAAGTCATTAGCCGCCAGTTAAAATAAATTAATTAATTAAAAAGAAATTTTTACCACTTGTATTGGTTTCCGCCATGTGCATCCAAGTCGCTTCAGTCATGTCCCAGCTTTCTTTTTGAGACTGGGTAAGATCCACCCTTCCTGAATCATCTTATTTACCTCTTGTCTTTGCTCGTGAGCAAAGAGCTTACCTGCGTGCTAACTTGCTAAGTCACATCTGACTCTTTGCGACTCCATGGACTGTAGCCCACCAGGCTCGTCTATCCATGGGATTCTCCAGGCAAGAAACTGGAGTGGGTTGTCATTCTCTTCTCCAGGGGATTTTCTCGACCCAAGAGTCGAACCTGTATCTCTTGTGTCTCCTGCATTGTCAGGAAGGTTCTTTAACACTCATGCCACCTAGGAAGCTTTTTTTTAAATATTACTTTTAACTGGAGGATAATCGCTTTCCAATAATACTGTGTTGGTTCTTGGTATACATCAACATGAATCGGCCATAGGTATACCTATGCCCCCTCCCTCTAGAACATTGGGGCATCTCAGATCATCTTGCCAACCCTTACGCTTTCTCACTCATTCTTGCCAGTCAGACAGGGCAGCTACAACTGGAGTCTGTTAGCTGATGACCCCCCAAGCTCTATCTCCAGTCCAGATATCCCATTGTCTGACTCCTAGGCCCATGGATTGAACCACCTCCTGAATGCCTCAATATGCTGGGCTCTGAGGCACCTTCAAAGTTATCTTTATTCCCACCATCACTTTGAAACCCTCAGTTATGTATTTTGGGGGGGGGGGAGGATATGTTATTTTTTTAATTAATTTATTTTAATTGGAGGCAAATTACTTTACAGTGTTATAGTGGTTTTTGCCATACATTGACTTGAATCAGCCACGGGTGTACATATGTTCGCCATCCTGAATCCCCTCCCACCTCCCNTTTGGGGGGGGGGGAGGATATGTTATTTTTTTAATTAATTTATTTTAATTGGAGGCAAATTACTTTACAGTGTTATAGTGGTTTTTGCCATACATTGACTTGAATCAGCCACGGGTGTACATATGTTCGCCATCCTGAATCCCCTCCCACCTCCCTCCCCATCCCATCCCTCTGGGTCATGACAGTGCACCAGCCCCGAGCACCCTGTCTCACGCATCGAACCTGGACTGGCGATCTGTTTCACATATGATAATATACATGTTTCAATGCTATTCTCTCAGATCATCCCACCCTCGCCTTCTCCCACAGAGTCCAAAAAGCTATTCTTTACATCTGTGTCTATTTTGCTGTCTCACATATAGGGTTATCGTTACCATCTTTGCACATTCCATATATATGGGTTCGTATACTGTATTTGTGTTTTTCTTTCTGACTTACTTCACTGTGCATAATAGGCTCCAGTTTCATCCACCTCATTAGAACTGATTCAAATGCATTCTTTTTAATAGCTGAGTTAAGTTTAACAGCTCAGTTAAGTTTCTCTGTTTCAAGTGGCTCCTGCCTCCCATGCAGATGTAAGGTTAAGCATGAAAGAAAGAAAGAAAGAAAGAAAGTGAAAGTCACTCAGTCGTGTCCAACTCTTTGTGACCCCATGGACTATAGAGTCCATGAAATTCTCCAAGCCAGCATCCGGAAGTGGGTAGCCTTTCCCTTCTCCTGGGGATCTTCCCAACCCAGGGACTGAGCCCAGGTCTCCCCCATTGCAGGCGGATTCTTTACCAGCTGAGCCACAAGGGAAGCCCAAGAATCCTGAAGTGGGTAGCCTGTCCCTTCTCCAGGGGATCTTCCTGACCCAGGAATCAAACCTGGGTCCCCTGCATTGCAGACGTACTCTTTACCAACTGAGCAATAAGGGAAGCATATATAGGTTTTAGCTTTACTTATTGTGCTTCATGCTTTTAGTTTTTCACATTATTCTTTCAGTTGCTGAAGTATACCACCTACTTTCCTTTTGATGGTGAATATCCCAATTAAGCGTGTGTGTGCTCAATTCCTCAGTCATGTCCAACTCTTTGTGATGCTATGGACTGTAGCCCACCAGGCTCTGCTGTCTGTGGGATTCTCCAGGCAATACTGGAGTGGGTTGCCATGCCCTTCTCCAATCTCCATCAAGACTTAATTCTATTAATAACCAACAAATACTTCCATGGAATGACCTTGTTAGCTCCTATTACCTAATTTCAATATTTTTAGATCCCATATTCTCAGTTACTGATGAAATCCTCTGTATTTTCCAGATCATATTTACCATATTCCAGAGGACACTGTATCCTTTACCACCATGTGTTTATAGGGTTTAATTTTAATCCTGCCCATTTCTTTTTTTTTCCTTTAAGCAATCTTTTTTTTTTTTTTTTACTTTATTTTACTTTACAATACTGTATCGGTTTTGCCATACATCAGCATGAATCCACCACAGGTGTACACATGTTCCCAATCCTGAACCCCGCCTCCCACCTCCCTCCCCATTGCCCATTTCTGCTAGCTAAAGATAATGTGAGATATTGATGCATCTGTCCTTTTTCATTTTGATAGATTCCTTAATATAAAAGCCAGTTATGTACATGAAAAATACCGCTGTTTCTACTTTGATACCTGATTCACTGCTATAGCATTCTTCTAAGTAGCCATATTTCATTGATATAATCAATAAAGCAAACGCTTATTAATTAAATAATTTGATTTCTATAGGCATTTCAACATTGATTACACACCTAGTGGATTTTCTCTATTTAATTCAAATCAGTCTGACATATCTGATTCTCTTAAATGCTTTTAAGCACTGTATGAAGCACAATACATACAGAATATTAAACTTATTGAAAATGGGATTGGTTCACTTAGGCTAATCAGGTCAAAAGTGCTAATAAATTAAGTAGTGTTTCTCTACTGCCTATATTCTTTTTCCCTCCTGTGTGTGTGCTGAGTCTCTCAGTCATGTCCAACTCTTGGCGACCCCATGGACTGTAGCCCGCCAGGCTCTTCCGTCCATGGGATTCTCCAGGCCAGAATACTGGAGTGGGTTGCCATGTCCCCCTCCAGGGGCCCTTCCCAACCCAGAGATCGAACCCAGGTCTCCCGCATTGCAGGCAGAAGCTTTACCACCTGAGCTACCAGGGAGGCTTTTCCCTCTTACTCATTTTAAAAATAATATTTATGTTCATTTATGTATTTGGCTATGCTGGGTCTTAATTATGACATGTGAACTCTCAGTTGCAGTATGTACAATCTATTTCCCTGACCAGGGATCGAACCCCGGACCCTTTGCATTGGGAACACAGAGTGTCAGACACTGAACCACCTAGGAAATCCCCCCTCTTCCTCCTTTTTAAGGCTGTCTTTAGTTTCATCCTTTTTACCTACTGTATATATGTCCGGTGTTCCGATGGTCCTACACACCGTAAAGAAGAGGCATATTCTCTAGCTGCCCACAGCAGAAGGATCTGGTTCACCAACCAGTATTTCTTCCTGATCTAGGTCATAAGGATTGTTTGCACCTTCCAGGATGATTTTTCCCAAGTGGATTACTCAACAAGACAGGTCCCGCTTTTACACTGCTCTGCCGCCCTTGACATGAGTGAAATGTCCAAATAACTGCTTCCGACAGTTGGTCAGTCTTATTTTCTGGTAACCCTAGCTTTTCTCCCAAGCTAACACTTGATCTGGACACCTCAGCTTCTTCATGTAATACAGTTCATTACAAGCTGCATTTAGTACCGTGTGCATTCATCACACAGGCCCAAGTCGCCTTCTCTGTCGTTGTTGGTCCTGAGGGTGCCTTAGTCATGTCCAGTCCCCTGAGAGAGTCTAGGTCAATGCAGCTCTTAGAAATTCCTGCCACTCTTGCCCATCTGCCATTTAGTCCTGGGTATTGAGTTCTGTCTGCCCTCTGATGCAGGTCCGTCTAGTCAACAAAGGTCCATCTAGTCTAAGCTACGGTTTTTCCAATAGTCATGTATGGATTTGAGACTTGGACCATAAGAAAAGCTGAATGTCAAAGAATGGATGCTTCTGAACTGTGGTGTTGGAGAAGACTCTTGAGAGTCCCTTGGAATCCAAGGAGATCCAATCAGTCCATCCTAAAGGAAATAGTCCTGGGTGTTCATTAAAAGGACTGATGCTGAAGCTGAAACTCCAATCCTTTGGCCACCTGATGCGAAGAACTGACTTGTGGGAAAAGACCCTGATACTGGGAAAGATTGAAGGTGGCAGGAGAAGGGGATGACAGAGGATGAGATGGTTGGATGGCATCACCGACTCGATGGACATGAGTTTGAGTAAGCTCCGGGAGTTGGTGATGGACAGGGAGACCTGGCGTGCTGCAGTCCACGGGGTCGCAAAGGGTCGGACACGACTGAGCGGCTGAACTGAACTGAACTAATTGATTCCGTGACTATTGACCATTATGAGGATGAGGTCGTTGTTCTCACTGTTTCGTCCTGTCGACTCGTACATGCTTGTGATGATCCCTCGTGCATACAAACTGAACGCATGTCCCGCACCGTTCTAACTCGAAGTACTGCCAGTTCTGTCCCCAAGAGTCTGTTCATATTTTTGGACGGTGGCTAGAAAAACAAAATTATGAAGTTGCGTTTTGATTGCCATCTGCCTAGCTCGAGAAATAGTAGCTGAATACCCTCACAGAAGACCACCAGCTTTGACTGGAGAATCAGACTGGTCCTTTGGAAGCAAAAACCGGTGCTGTGGAAGCCATAAATACAGATAGACAGATGGAAAGTTTAGCATAGAGCAAACATGCGCCGCACCTGCTATTTTCGCTCCCATTATCTTGGCCTTCCCGAATAGCCTACGAGTCTGTAGAAGGTTGTTTCCGGCAGAACAGGCATGAAAAACCAGGAAGAGACAAACTTTTACTTATGGCTTGTGAAAATGTAGAAAACCGAATACAGAAGGATTCCAAGCAGAAGTAATGGCACGTAGATAATTCACGTGGTTGGATGGCAGCACCGGCTCAACGCACATGAGTTTCAGCAAACCCCAGGAGAGAGTGAAGGACAGGGAAGCCTGGTGTGCTGCAGTCCATGCGGTCACAGAGACTGGGACACGACCGAGCGATCGAACAACTCCCCTTAGTTGCCTACCAGTAATGCCTTGTGATTGTGATGGCATGTTCATAAATGTGGTATCTTCCTACTCGTGATGAATTTGCTAAC
>SJYX01017789.1:15926-59035 GCA_006410675.1 Oreotragus oreotragus
TTTTTTTTTTTTTTAATGATAGCCACTCTGACTGGCGTGAGGTACTACAACTGGTACCTTATTGTAGATTTGACGCATTTCTTTAATAAATAGAAGTATTGAGCACCTTTTCATGTGCCTATTGGCCATCTGTTTGTCTCCTTTGAACAAATGTCTATTTAAGTCTTCTAATGGGTCCGTCGATAAAGAATCTGCCTGCAGTGCAGAAGACCTGGGTTCGATCCCTGGGTCGGGAAGATCCCCTGGAGGAGAGCATGGCAACATACTCCAATATTCTTGCCCGGAGAATCCCCATGGACAGAGGAGCCCGGTGGGCTGCAGTCCATGGGGTCGCAAAGAGTCAGACACGAGTCTGAGTGACTGAGGACACAGCACAACCGTTTTTCAATTGGGTTGTTTAGTTGTTGTTGCTAAAGAAATAATTCTCTCGAATTACTGCCTTTAACTTGCCCTTGTTGAACAACATGCTCACTCATAGGTTCATTTCCTACTCATGGTCCGTTAGATTCTCTTTGCATCCATCTTTGAACACTGCAAGTATTTCCATAGGAGAAAACAGTTCAGGAAGGATTGCTGGCTCAAAGGGAATACACAGCTGAAACTCTTAAAGGTTCTAGGCAGACTCCCCTGCAGAGAAGGCTGTACTAAGACACACTCTCTTAAGAGCTTCTGAGAACATTTTTCTCCCCACCTTTATCAACAATGGACAGTATCAATCTTTTCAAATTTTGGTGATCAGGAAGGCAAAAATGGAACCGTGCTTTGTCTTGATGGGAGAACATATTAATCTTCAAGTGAGTCTGTTTTATCATAGTAAAGATCCACATTGTCCACATTCGGAAACTCATAAGCCAGGGCTTCCCCACCTCTGGGGTCTAACGCCTAATGATCTGAGATAGAGCTGATGTAAAAAACCTCTGCTCCAGGGTTTAAAAGGGGTGGGTCTTGGGGGAAAGACTTGCAATGCCTCTTTGTTTTTCCTGCTTTCACATCTGAGAGAGTTTTCTCCAAGATGGCCTCCAGGTAGGCATTTGGTGTGGCCCTGGGTTCAGACTGTCATTCCTTTTGTCTCTCTTAGAAGCTTACCCTGCCTGCAGAGAGGCTGACTCCTAGCTCCTCCTCAGCGGCAGCCCGGCACGTGAGGACCACTCCCTTCTGATTCACTTTGTTGTGTGAAAGACGTCCCGAGGACTGTTGCGTTTTCGTGTGTCCGGCTTCAGCAGCTGTGTTTGTAACTTCCCCTGCTGGCTCCAGTTTTTCCAGAGGGGAGGTGGACTCTAAAGTTTAAATGGGGTAGGAGTGCTGGGGGGCGGGGTGGGAAGATTCTTGCAGGCTAAGTCACCTTCAGATGCAGAAGACATCCTGCAGGTCACAGACACAGACTTTACGCAGCTCTTCGGTCTGCACTTTAGCATGTACCCCTTGTTCTCTTAGCTGCTATCAATGCTGATCCTGAAAATGTGTGAGTCAAAAATTGTGCTTGTACACGATTACTCTCATTTGTGAGACTGCACAGTGTTGAACTGCTGGGTACTCCAAAGGTGGCCAACTGGAGGAGAGTTTCCTATTGGGCTGGCCAAAAAGTTCATTTCCATTTTTCCCATACCATCTTATGGAAAAACGCCAAACAAAGTTCCTGTTCCACCCAATATATTGATTCAGATTGTGTAGATATAACCAAAAGTTATAAGCATGATGTGATATTTGAATTAATATTGCAAATTTTAGCTGTATTGCTATTAATAAAGGGACTTCCCANGTTCATTTCCATTTTTCCCATACCATCTTATGGAAAAACGCCAAACAAAGTTCCTGTTCCACCCAATATATTGATTCAGATTGTGTAGATATAACCAAAAATTATAAGCATGATGTGATATTTGAATTAATATTGCAAATTTTAGCTGTATTGCTATTAATAAAGGGACTTCCCCAGGTGGTGCTAGTGGTAAAGAGCCTGCCTGCTGATGCAGGAGACATTAAGAGACCCAGGATCAATCCCTGGGTTGGGAAGATCCCCTGGAGAAGGAAATGGCAACCCACTCCAGTATTCTTGCCTGGAGCATCCCATGGACAGAGGAGCCTGGCGGGCTACAGTCCATGGGGTCACAAAGAGTCAGACACAGCTGAAACGGTTAAGCACGCAAAAGCACTATTAATAAAATGGAGATCACAAAGAAAACTTTTTACATGACAAAAGGAATTTGCCAGTTTCCCAAAATTCACCTTAAAATATGAAGACAAACTTTTGCTAAAAACATTAAATTTCTGTGTAAACAGATGTTTCTCATGCAGCTAGGCCAGCATTAAGTCTGCTATGCATTCTACAAATTCTATACCATCTCCATCACTCAGAAGGGAAGCCATGTCTGTCTGTCATATTTGCACAATTAGCAGGCTCTGTCAATGTGTGTTTCACTATGAATGCACGTGATACAAATAATCAGCCTAACAATTTAGTGTTTGTTTCGGGTTCTTCTTAGATTTACTCACAGAAAGCTGTGGACAGAATTAGAAAGCAGAGCCATGTCCAAAAAGATAATAAATCCAGCTTCTCTGCTAATTTAAATCTCACTTGAAGTGTAGGTAGGATCTAAGGAGGTGTCTTTGTGCTAAGTCACTTCAGTCGTGTCCGACTCTTTGCAACTCCATGGACTGTAGCCCAGCCAGGCTCCTCGGTCCGTGGCATTCTCCTGGCAAGGATACTGGAGTGGGTTGCCATGCCCTCCTCCAAGGGATCTTCCTGACCCAGGGATCGAACCTGAGTCTCTCTAAGGAGGTGTCTTTGTGCTAAGTCACTTCAGTCGTGTCCGACTCTTTGCAACTCCATGGACTGTAGCCCAGCCAGGCTCCTCGGTCCGTGGCATTCTCCTGGCAAGGATACTGGAGTGGGTTGCCATGCCCTCCTCCAAGGGATCTTCCTGACCCAGGGATCGAACCTGAGTCTCTTATATCTCCTGCATTGGCAGGCGGGTTCTTTACCACAAGCGCCGCCTGGGAAGAAATGCAACTAAGACATTCATAAAACACGCCATTATTCATTCATTCTCTAGACGTTGATCCCCATGCCAAGGTTTATCATCCACTCACTAGATAATGAACGTATATAGTGAAGGGATTCGGTATACAGTCAGTGTGTCATGAACAGATGATAAACAGAAACATGCGGAATACTTTTGGGATGCACAAGGGAAGACGTCTGGGATGATTCCAAATTTTCCACTAAAATAAAAGAAGCCAGCTCACTGCCTTCAGGGCACATTAATGACGTCAGCAGAGAAGCAAGGTGAATTCTCTCACGGATGATCATTTTTCCATCTCTTGTTCTTGATAATCCGCTTCAGGCCTGTCCTTCCCTGTAGCTGCAGGTTGACGCATAGGAGTCGCATCCTTTATGTTAAACGAGGGACATCCTTTTCCTTTCTTTCCCTTGAGCCAGCCGCTCCTGGTCTGAGCTTAAGACCTGCAGTTGTTACGCTTTGTGTGCTGGCTCACACTACTGTAAAATCTGTGAAGGTTTAAAATAGACCAACAATCAAGTGCATTTCTTTTTCTTCTTCTTCTTCTTCTAAGAATGAAGCATATCTTTATTTTCCCTACTGGAGTATAATTGCTTTACAATGCTGTGTTGGTTTCTGCCATACAACAGCATCCATCAGCTCTAAGTAGACAGAGAGCCCCTCCCTGCTGAGCCTCCCTCTCCTCCCCGCATCCCACCCCTCTGGGTCATCACAGAGCCGCGAGTGGAGCTCCCTGTGCTCTCTGGCAGCTGCCCACTAGCTGTCCACTTTACACTTGGTGTTGTCTATATGTCAGTTTCAAGTGCATTTCTTTTTCTTCTTCTTCTTCTTCTAAGAATGAAGCATATCTTTATTTTCCCTACTGGAGTATAATTGCTTTACAATGCTGTGTTGGTTTCTGCCATACAACAGCATCCATCAGCTCTAAGTAGACAGAGAGCCCCTCCCTGCTGAGCCTCCCTCTCCTCCCCGCATCCCACCCCTCTGGGTCATCACAGAGCCGCGAGTGGAGCTCCCTGTGCTCTCTGGCAGCTGCCCACTAGCTGTCCACTTTACACTTGGTGTTGTCTATATGTCAGTGCTATTCTCTCAATTCATCCCATTCTCTACGTCCGCATCTCTATTCCTGCCCTGCAAACAGGTTCATCAGTACCACATTTCTCGATTCCGTATATACGTATGAACATACACATTTTTCTCTTTCTGACTTCAGTTCAGTTCAGTCACTCAGTCATGTCTGACTCTTTGAGACCCCTTGGATCACAGCACGCCAGGCCTCCCTGTCCACCACCAGTTCCAGGAGTCCACCCAAACTCGTGTCCATGGAGTCGGTGATGCCATCCAACCATCGCATCCTCTGTCGTCCCCTTCTCCTCCTGCCCCCAATCTTTCCCAGCATCAGGGTCTTTTCCAATGAGTCTGTTCTTCGCATCAGGTAGCCAAAGTATTGGAGTTTCAGCTTCAACATCAGTCCTTCCAATGAACACTCAGGACTAATCTCCGTTAGGATGGATTGGTTGGATCTCCTTGCAGTCCAAGGGACTCTCAAGAGTCTTCTCCATCACCACAGTTCAAAAGCATCAATTCTTCGGCGCTCAGCTTTCTTTATAGTCCAACTCTCACATCCATACATGACTACTGGAAAAACCATAGCCTTGACTAGACAAACATTTGTTGGCAAAGTAATGTCTCTGCTTTTTAATATGCTGTCTAGGTTGGTCATCAGTTTCCTTCCGAGGAGTAAGCGTCTTTTAATTTTATGGGTGCAGTCACCATCTGCAGTGACTTTGGCACCCCCCCCCAAATAAAGTCGGCCACTGTTTGCAGTATTTCCCCACCTTTCTGACTTACTTCCCTGTATAGCTAGTCTCTCAGTTCATCCCCTTCCGTCCAGCTGGTATTTTCAAAATGTGTGTTTCTATTTATTCATTTGGCTGTGCATTGTCTCGGTTGCAGCAAGTGAGATCTTTGATCTCCGTTGTGACACGTGGGGCGTAGATCCCTGACAGGGACTGACCCTGGGCAGACCCCTGCATTGGGAGGATGGAGTCTTAGCCTCTGGACCACCAGGGAAGTCCTGGTGCAAAACTTTCTCCTCCTCGGCCTGCAATTCCAGTTTGTCTGAGAGCCTTACATCTGCCCATGCTGACTAAGAGCTGACGCACACATGCTCGGTTCCCCCTCTTCGCATCTGACCATTTTCCCTCCTGATGGAGGAAGACAGCTGTGAGACCACGATTGGCTTCCTCTGAGCCTCTGAGTCCTTTCTCCAGATCTGCTCTCTTATAAAAGCTCTTCTCTACGGAGGCTTCTCTTTTCTCCCTGACACCCCTCTTAGGAATTTTTTGAGCAGCCGGTTCGCCTGGCTTGCCTCCCTTTTTCCTTTTCCATCGGACGTATGTCTTGATTCTGTCCAGTTTCCCCTAGCTCGTGAATTATAGCTCAGTTGCTAAAGAATCCACCTGCAATGCAGGAGACCCCGGTTCTATTCCTGGGTCAGGAAGATCCCCTGGAGAAGGGATGGGCTGCCCACTCCAATATTCCTGGGCTTCCCTTGTGACTTAGCTGGTAAAGAATCCGCCTGCAGTGCGGGAGACCTGGGTTCCATCCCTGGGTTGAGAAGATCCCCTGGAGAAGGGAATGGCTACCCACTCCAGTATTCTGGCTTGGAGAATTCTATGGACGGTATAGTCCGTGGGGTCGCAAAGAGTCAGACACGACTGAGTGACTTTCATTTTCACAGTATCTGATATGTTTCTTGCACATAATGGCTAGCAGGTAAGTTTTCAAACTAATTAGAGAACAGGGTTGGCAAAAGTGAAAGGATTTGTGTTATTTTAAAAATTCTCCCATCCATAAAATTCCATTTGATACAAAGCTGAATAATCTGCTTAGATTTAAACTTATTGTTAATGAAATCACATCATTTTTGATCCACTCAAATTGTGATCAGATTTATTTTTACCTCTCTCCATTTATTCAGGGAGTATTTATCAAAGCTGATAAGCTCTGAGTAGGATTAGCAACTTGAAGAAGGTCCCTGTTCTCAGGAGAAGTGAAGGTAGGAAGATTTCAGATGGTAAAACAAAAAAAGAGAAAAGGAAAACAAATCTCCCTAAAAGCAGAAAGAAACAACGTCCATCAATAAAGGAAGGGATACAGAAGCTATGGTACACACGTATCCAGTGGAGTAATACTCACCCTGGAGCAGGAGATGGCAACCCACTCCAGTATTCTTGCCTGGAGAATCCCATGTACAGAGGAGTCTCGTGGGCTACAGTCCACGGGGTCACAGAGAGTCCGACACAATTGAGCAACTAATGCATAAAAAATGAATGCGATGATGCTACCTGCATCCACACAGATGTACCTGAAGATGATCAAGCCCACTATATACTCCAATATAAAATCAGAATTCAGGTAATTACTCGTAAGCCCTTGCTGCTGGGATCCACAACCCAGCAACACGCCTTTCGCCAGCCTCTGGTTTCCCAGGTAACCAGGCGGCGCACTGTCTCTTATACACATCTAGATGTGTATAAGAGACAGGTATAATTGCTTTACAATGCTGTGTTGGTTTCTGCCATACAACAGCATCCATCAGCTCTAAGTAGACAGAGAGCCCCTCCCGGCTGAGCCTCCCTCTCCTCCCCGCATCCCACCCCTCTGGGTCATCACAGAGCCGCGAGTGGAGCTCCCTGTGCTCTCTGGCAGCTGCCCACTAGCTGTCCACTTTACACTTGGTGTTGTCTATATGTCAGTGCTATTCTCTCAATTCATCCCATTCTCTACGTCCGCATCTCTATTCCTGCCCTGCAAACAGGTTCATCAGTACCACATTTCTCGATTCCGTATATACGTATGAACATACACATTTTTCTCTTTCTGACTTCAGTTCAGTTCAGTCACTCAGTCATGTCTGACTCTTTGAGACCCCTTGGATCACAGCACGCCAGGCCTCCCTGTCCACCACCAGTTCCAGGAGTCCACCCAAACTCGTGTCCATGGAGTCGGTGATGCCATCCAACCATCGCATCCTCTGTCGTCCCCTTCTCCTCCTGCCCCCAATCTTTCCCAGCATCAGGGTCTTTTCCAATGAGTCTGTTCTTCGCATCAGGTAGCCAAAGTATTGGAGTTTCAGCTTCAACATCAGTCCTTCCAATGAACACTCAGGACTAATCTCCGTTAGGATGGATTGGTTGGATCTCCTTGCAGTCCAAGGGACTCTGAAGAGTCTTCTCCATCACCACAGTTCAAAAGCATCAATTCTTCAGCGCTCAGCTTTCTTTATAGTCCAACTCTCACATCCATACATGACTACTGGAAAAACCATAGCCTTGACTAGACAAACATTTGTTGGCAAAGTAATGTCTCTGCTTTTTAATATGCTGTCTAGGTTGGTCATCAGTTTCCTTCCGAGGAGTAAGCGTCTTTTAATTTTATGGGTGCAGTCACCATCTGCAGTGACTTTGGCACCCCCCCCCAAATAAAGTCGGCCACTGTTTGCAGTATTTCCCCACCTTTCTGACTTACTTCCCTGTATAGCTAATCTCTCAGTTCATCCCCTTCCGTCCAGCTGGTATTTTCAAAATGTGTGTTTCTATTTATTCATTTGGCTGTGCATTGTCTCGGTTGCAGCAAGTGAGATCTTTGATCTCCGTTGTGACACGTGGGGCGTAGATCCCTGACAGGGACTGACCCTGGGCAGACCCCTGCATTGGGAGGATGGAGTCTTAGCCTCTGGACCACCAGGGAAGTCCTGGTGCAAAACTTTCTCCTCCTCGGCCTGCAATTCCAGTTTGTCTGAGAGCCTTACATCTGCCCATGCTGACTAAGAGCTGACGCACACATGCTCGGTTCCCCCTCTTCGCATCTGACCATTTTCCCTCCTGATGGAGGAAGACAGCTGTGAGACCACGATTGGCTTCCTCTGAGCCTCTGAGTCCTTTCTCCAGATCTGCTCTCTTATAAAAGCTCTTCTCTACGGAGGCTTCTCTTTTCTCCCTGACACCCCTCTTAGGAATTTTTTGAGCAGCCGGTTCGCCTGGCTGTTAATGAGGTTAATGTCTAATTAACCCTGGTCAGAGTGACTCCAAACTACAACGACAGTTTCAGACATAGAGGAATCTGTATGTGCTAGAATGGTTTTCAAAATAAAGAAGAAGAGTTTCAATTTAAGGATGGGTCAGTCCGGGCGTCTTATTCACTATGTCCTGGGGTGCGTCCCGAGCTGGCCTGTCTGGCCTGAGGTCTGTGTGTGGAGTCCCTGAGCATAAAGCGACATCACTGGTTCCTGAACATGGCAGAGGGAGGCACCACTGTTATGCTGGGTTGGCCACAAAGTTAGGAAGATGTTATGGAAAAACTTGGAATGAATTTTTTTGCCAACCCAATATTTCAGGATGATAAATCTGAAATCACAGAGCAGGAGTGAGGAAAACCTTAAGGAAACAATTGTATTACTTCAGTTCAGTTCAGTCGCTCAGTCGTGTCCAACTCTTTGCGACCCCAAGGACTGCAGCACACCAGGCCTCCCTGTCCATCGCCAACTCTGGGAGCTTGCTCAAGCTCATGTCCATCACATTGGTGATGCCATCCAACCATCTCATCCTCTGTCGTCCCCTTCTCCTCCTGCCCTCAATCTTTCCCAGCATCAGGGTCTTTTCCAGTGAGTCCGTTCTTCACAACAGGGGACCAAAGGGTTGGAATTTCAGCTTCAGCATCAGTCCTTTCAGTGAACACCCAGGACTGATCTCCTTTAGGACGGACTGGTTGGATCTCCTTGCAGTCCAAGGGACTCTCAAGAGTCTTCTCCAACACAGTTCCAAAGCAACCCGTGGCAGATTCATGTCAATGTATGCCAAAACCAATAGAGTACTGTAAGGTAAAATAAAGTAAAATGGAAGCTCTAAAAAAATAAAAAAAAATAAAGCAAACGATTGTGCAGATGATTATAGTTCTGTGACAGGATTTGAAGGTCTGAATTAAAGTAATGCAGGAGAACAGATATACACTTAATGCCCTTTTAAGGACCTCTTAAGAACATCACAGAATGGTAGTGGGCCTCTGAATCTATCGACAGTGGAATCGACAAAGATGATGGTGTGGGAATGAAAATGGAATATTACTCAGTCATTAAAAAATGAGATAAGGCATTTGCAGCAACATGGATGAACCCAGAGATGATCACACTAAGTGAGGTAAGTCAGCCCTGCCTCCCACAAAACCAAATGGTGTGTGACGTAACTTATATGTAGAATTTTAAAAAATGGTGCATGTGAGCTTTCTTACAAAACAAACAAACTCAGAGCTAGGAAACAGATTTTCTGTTACCAAAGAGGGAATAGGGAGGGAGGGAGGGATAAATTAGAGGATTGGGGGATTAACAAATATGCACTACACCTGAAACTAACACAGTATTGTCAGTCAAGCACATGTGTGTGTGTCTGCGTGCACTCGGTCATGTCTGGCTCTCTGTGGCCCCATGGACTGTAGCCCAGCAGTCTCCTCCGTCCACGGGATTCTCCAGCTAGGAATACTGGCAGTGGGTTGCCGTTTCCTCCTCCAGGGGATCTTCCGGAACCATGGATAGAACCCACATCTCCTGCATTGGCAGCCGGATTCTTTTTCACAGAGCTACATTGGAAGACCCAAATCAGGTATACGCCAATATAAAAAAAAATTTTTTTAAGTGGAAAGAAAAGAACTTATGGAATTGCCAGACCAGTCATTCTGGGGAGAAGCCAAACCCCCGGTGAGTAATGGAGTTTTCAAGCTGCCTTGGTTCAGTGACAGTGGGCTTAACCACATATTTGGGATCAGGTTTGAGGGCAGACAGCAGGGCTCCCTGAGGTCTAGAGTCTCATAAGAGATGCTCCATCTCTATGGTGGAGTCTAAGGTAAAGGAGGCTTCCTAAGTAGCTCAGTGGTAGGAGACCCACGTTCGATCCCTGGGTTGGGAAGATCCCCTGGAGGAGGGCATGGCAACCCACTCTAGTATTCTTGCCTGGAGAATCCCATGGACAGAGGAGCCTGGTGGGCTACAGTCCATGGAGTTGCAGAGTCCAACATAAGTGAGTACACACAAGGTAAACACAAATGAGCTGGATGAGCAGAACCCCACTCCAAACTCAGCAGTGGGGTCAGAGAAGAGGAAGGACGTGATCAACAACAGTGCCTCCTTGGGAAGCTGCAGTCTAGATGCAGTGGATCTGCTTCCGTACAAAGGCGACATGGGAACGCTTGGCACTGGCTGAACGCAACCCAGTCGGGAGCTTTGGGAGAAAGGTAAGGTTTGGGGAATCTTATTTAGGACGTGGTGGGACTCCAGCAAGAGGAAGCTCCCAGGTGGGTTATTCAGCCATGCAAGGCAGTGGCAGAATGTTCAGTCTTGAGGGGATATTTGGGGAAGAATTGTCCTCCATGAAGTGCAGATGAATAGGTCTATAGGCAGAGAACTCACATAGGCACTGTTGCGTTGTGGCTGGAAAGAATTCCTAACTGAGCAGCATTCCTTATAAGGGCTCAGCGCGTCTCATCGGCTCCAGGAACCACAGGACCAGGGGACCCTGTGGCCTCCAGAAGCAGCTGACTGTGCGTGTGTCTCTGACCCGCCATGAACCAGGAGGGAGCCAGCTCCACCTGCGGGGGCCCAGCCTGCCTACGGGCCACGGCAGCATGGACGTCGTCCTAAGAAAACGAACACATCCTTTCAACCCCCCAGAACATCCCACTGAAAGTAAACAGAGCCAAGCGACAGTTTAAATGTAGGCCTCCCTTTTTCCTTTTCCATCGGACGTATGTCTTGATTCTGTCCAGTTTCCCCTAGCTCGTGAATTATAGCTCAGTTGCTAAAGAATCCACCTGCAATGCAGGAGACCCCGGTTCTATTCCTGGGTCAGGAAGATCCCCTGGAGAAGGGATGGGCTGCCCACTCCAATATTCCTGGGCTTCCCTTGTGACTTAGCTGGTAAAGAATCCGCCTGCAGTGCGGGAGACCTGGGTTCCATCCCTGGGTTGAGAAGATCCCCTGGAGAAGGGAATGGCTACCCACTCCAGTATTCTGGCTTGGAGAATTCTATGGACGGTATAGTCCGTGGGGTCGCAAAGAGTCAGACACGACTGAGTGACTTTCATTTTCACAGTATCTGATATGTTTCTTGCACATAATGGCTAGCAGGTAAGTTTTCAAACTAATTAGAGAACAGGGTTGGCAAAAGTGAAAGGATTTCTGTTATTTTAAAAATTCTCCCATCCATAAAATTCCATTTGATACAAAGCTGAATAATCTGCTTAGATTTAAACTTATTGTTAATGAAATCACATCATTTTTGATCCACTCAAATTGTGATCAGATTTATTTTTACCTCTCTCCATTTATTCAGGGAGTATTTATCAAAGCTGATAAGCTCTGAGTAGGATTAGCAACTTGAAGAAGGTCCCTGTTCTCAGGAGAAGTGAAGGTAGGAAGATTTCAGATGGTAAAACAAAAAAAAAGGAAAACAAATCTCCCTAAAAGCAGAAAGAAACAACGTCCATCAATAAAGGAAGGGATACAGAAGCTATGGTACACACGTATCCAGTGGAGTAATACTCACCCTGGAGGAGGAGATGGCAACCCACTCCAGTATTCTTGCCTGGAGAATCCCATGTACAGAGGAGTCTCGTGGGCTACAGTCCACGGGGTCACAGAGAGTCCGACACAATTGAGCAACTAATGCATAAAAAATGAATGCGATGATGCTACCTGCATCCACACAGATGTACCTGAAGATGATCAAGCCCACTATATACTCCAATATAAAATCAGAATTCAGGTAATTACTCGTAAGCCCTTGCTGCTGGGATCCACAACCCAGCAACACGCCTTTCGCCAGCCTCTGGTTTCCCAGGTAACCAGGCAGAGCATTGGGAAATGCTGCCTCTTGTGGCCACTTTCTGTAACAACAACTTAAAACCAGGCCTTCCGGACGCTTGGCCCACAGCGCCGTAAAAGACACCCGCCCTCAAGAAATGTCCTGGGGAAGAGCACCGAGAAAGAATTCCAAGTGGGGCCCGTTTTTAAGCATCCTAGGTGGTGCCTGAGGTAAAGAATCTGCTTGCCAATACAGGAGTCGCAGGTTCGATCCTTGGGTCGGGAAGATCCCCTGGAAGAGGAAACGGCAACCCACTGCAGGATTCTTGCCTGGAGAATTCCAAGGACAGACGAGTCTGGAGGGCTACAGTCCATGGGGTCGCGAGGAGTCGGACACGACTGAGCACACGCATGCATGCATGCAAACTTAATTTTCGGTATATGTCAAGAGAAATACAGCTTCCTTGAGCTATTGCCAAGCAAACTCCCTGCAAAATAGAGTTAAATGTACTGAATCTCCAGGATATAGACTGCCGTCGACTTGTTTTCAGTTTTACTCAACGGCCAATAAAATGGGGACATTTACCTGGCGCCCCAGAAAATGTTTCTACCGCTCATAAGGCTCCCTCACCTCCTCCCTTCTGCCCGAGCTCCGCGGGTCAGCACCACCTGCACCCAGCTCCACGTCTGCGGCGTCTTTGTCCTCCTAAGCTGCCTTCCCTCTCGATTCTTCTTTCCTTTTTTGTCGTTACGGGAGGAGAGTCTGCAAGTAGTGCTATGTCTCAAAAAGCATCTCATTACAGTGCTGGGTAGGCATAACAGTTCTAAAAGTTTCCCTCTGTCCTTTTTATATCGTTAATTACACTTAAGCGTTTCAGGAATCCATTATGTATCGTAATTAAACATCATCTTGCCTTGTGCCGCTACTGCTGTTTCTTATCTAGACGTCTGAGACGACTGGCGTATTTTTACCTGTTGTAACTGCATCCTCTCTGGTTTTCCTGGAAGAAGAGAGAGACCTCCAGGGCCTTGGAGCCAGCCAGTGGAGTGAGCTGCCCAGTTAACCACAGTGATTCTCTGACAGTAAACAGGAGAGAAGATGGACACAGAGGCCCAGACTTTTATGGACAGACAGACCTAGCTTCTGATCCTCCCTTAGCTGGTAAGACACTGATGTCCCGAAACAAAGTCTATTCGTCTCGTGAATATTAAGAGTTATTTTGAAGTTGTTACGAGGATGACGAACACGAGAAATGATAATAGCCCAACAGATCTGTTGTCTAGCCTCTCAGTTGTGTCTGACCCTCTGTGACCCCATGGACTGTAGCCTGCCAGGCTCCTCTGGCCCTGGAATTTCCCAGGCAAGAATGCTGGAGCCGGTTGCCACTTCCTCCTCCAGGGGATCTTCCCCACCCAGGGATGGAACTCGCGTCTCCTGCATGTGGGTTCTTTATTCCTGAGCCGCCTGGTAAGCCCCAACAGACTTGTAATCTTTCCCGTAAAAATAGCGAGTTATTCAGGCTCCTCTTCAGAGAGGGGGCACCAACCAGGACAGACAGGGCCTCCTTTGCCTTTCATCCTAAAAATGCATGTCGGTGCCTTTGTATGTTTTTCAATCATGAATGCCATCTGGACGTTTAGGGGCCAAAATTCCAATCAGCTTTTTTCTCTCTTGCGGAAATTCATTATCTGTACCCACTTCACTGTTGACGTCACCTTGACGTAAGGAGGAAAGGAGAATGGAACCTGAAAATAGGCTTAAACTTCCTCTAAGTGTGAGATGATTTGTAAAGGGAAAGGTTTTTGTGACCTTGCAAAACTCGGATGCCTTTGTGTTGAGATGCAGGCAAAGACAAAATACAGCAGGGATTGTCACAGAGACAAACTGTCCTTGCATGCTTACAAATGCAATGGGCTTGTCCAAATGTTACTTCAGGAGAGAGACAAACCAGCTTACTAATTAATGTGTGTATGTTTCTATTTTGTTGTTATTGTTCATTGCTCACTTGTGTCCGACTCTTCGTGACCCCATGGACCACAGCGTGCCAGGCTTCCCTGTCCATCACCAGCTCCTGGAGTTTACCCAAATTCATGTGCATGGAGTCGGTGATGCCATCCAACCATCTCATCCTCTGTCAGCCACCTTCTCCTCCTGCCCTCAGTCTTTCCCAGCATCATATATGTATGTGTGTGTGTGCACAGTAATTCAGGAATCCATTATGTACCATAGTAAAACATCTTCTTGCCTTGTGTGTCTGTGAAAGTGAAAGGGAAGTCGCTCAGTCATGTCCAACTCTCTGCGACCCCGTGCTACGTAGCCCACCAGGCTCCTCTGTCCGTGGGATTCTCCAGGCAAGAATACTGGAGTGGGTTGCCATTTCCTTCTCCAGGGGATCTTCCCGACCCAGGGTTTGAACTGTCTGAGCCACCAGGGAATCCCTTGCATGTCTATACGTATTTCAAATCTAGATTTCTAAAATGACTGCTATTTTTACCTGTTTAACTCCATCCTCTCTAGAATTATATATAAATGTATATATACACACACAGACACATACACAGATAGACACCCTACTTGATACAAGTATAAGGAGCATTTCAAAGAGAAAAGGGAACATCATCTTTTTCCTGCGTGGAAACTTTCTTACCAAAGTTAGAGACGAGAAAAGTACATTTTCCTCCTAAAAGAAAAAAATTCTTGGCTTTCTCAAGTGGAGATTCCATGTTATCATTTATTTCCTCCTGTGATATCTTAGGCGTGAGTTGTGGTTAAGTCAGTCAGTCGTATCCAAGTCTCCACAACCCCATGGACTGTAGCCTGCCAGGCTCCTCTGTCCATGGGATTCTCCAGGCAAGCATACTGGAGTGGGTTGTCATGCCCTCCTCCAGGGGATTTTCCTGACCCAGGGATCGAACCCGGGTCTCCTGCTTTGCAGGCCTATTCTTTACTGTCTGAACCACCAGGAAAAGCCCAATTATTCCAACACCAGCTGCTAAAACAGAGGCAAAGCCAGCAGTCATATTTACTCAACACTGTTTTGAAGCTGGGCATCCACTGGTACCAATAATGTCTTTTCCTATAACACACCAGAATGAATCAATGGAGCTGTTGTGGTCATTTGTCAAACTCTCAGATGTAAATAATGATATTACATAATATGGTCCCGACAGCGTGCTAATAGGAAATAAACGTGAAACTTTATAGTATTTTAAAATTGTACAAATAGTTTTGACAGGAACTAATTTTTTTAAAGCAAGAAGGCTAGAGATACAAACACACAGAGAGAAAGGGCTGCCTTACCAAGCCCCACATAAAATAATGAAATCATTGATTAAATGAGAAGATTCAATGATGCCTAAAGGAAGTCATTATCTAGGAGTCTTCCTGCCAACTTGAGACGTGCACTTCATTTGATTAGTACTAACAAACTAAAAGAAAATAAGACAGCACAAAAATGAAGCTCTTACCCTTGCATTTCAGTCCAACCATGACACGGGTGTGAGCAGGCAGTGACAACGGGGGGAACAAAGAACAGCTCCCAGGAAGCTCTAGAACTCCCAGCTTGAAAAACTGGAATCACATTACATTTTACAAAACGCACCAGGCTTTCCAGGGGGCGCCAGTGGTAAAGATCCCTCCTGCCACTGCAGGACATGTAAGAGACGTGGCTTCCATCCCTGGGTCGCGAAGGTCCCCTGGAGGAGAACGTGGCAACGCACTCCACTATCCTTGCCTGGAGAATCCCATGGACAGAGGAGCCTGGCGGGCTGCAGTCCATGGGGTCTGGAGAGTTGGTCACGGCTGAGCGACTAAACCACCACACAAGGATCAGAGTCCGGCTTCGGTGAGGACCGGAGTCAGGCTTTACTGAGGTCCACAGGCTATAGTGTAGACCAGAGCCGTCTTTACTGGGGAACATAGCAGGTTTTATTCGGGACCTGTCAGGCATTTGAAAAGATCAGAGTCAGACAGTATTGAAGACGAGGTCAGACGATTGGGGATAAGAGTGCAGATGTACGGTGGACCAATAGCTGGCTATACGAGGACCACAGTCAGGCTTTCGTGCGGACCAGATGCAACCGTTACTGAGGACTAGAGTCAGGATTGTATGGACCAGAGACAGGCTCTAAATACAGGACCCGAGTCACGCTTTATGACAGAGAGTCAGGCTTCAGGGTGCACCTGACTCAGGGTTTATTTAGGACCAGTGAAGAGGAACTAAAAAGCCTCTTGATGACAGTGAGAGAGGAGAGTGAAAAAGTTTCCTTACAGCTCGACATTCAGAAAACGAAGATCATGGCATCTGGTCCCATCACTTCATGGGAAATAGATGGGGAAACAGTGGAAACAGTGTCAGACTTTATTTTGGGGGGCTCCAAAATCACTGCAGATGGCGACTGCAGCCATGAAATTAAAAGATGTTTACTCTTGGAAGAAAAGTTATGACCAACCTAGATAGCATATTGAAAAGCAGAGACATTACTTTGCCAACAAAGGTCCATCTAGTCAAGGCTATGGTTTTTCCGGTAGTCGTGTATGGATGTGAGAGTTGGACTGTGAGGAAAGCTGAGCACCGAAGAATTGATGCTTTTCAACTGTGGTGTTGGAGAAGACTCTTGAGAGTCCTTTGGACTGCAAGGAGATCCAACCCGTCCACCCTAAATCAGTCCTGAATATTCATTCAAAGGACTGATGCTGAAGCTGAAGCTCCAGTACTTTGGCCACCTGATGTGAAGAGCCAACTCATTGGAAAAGATCTTGATGCTTGATTGAAGGTGGGAGGAGAAGGGGACGACAGAGGATGGGATGGTTGGATGGCATCACCGACTTGATCGACATGAGTTTGAGGAAACTCCGGCAGTTGGCAATGGACAGGGAGGTCTGGCGTGCTGCAGTCCATGGGGTCACAAAGAGTCAGACCCGACTGAGCGACTGACCTGAACTGAGGCTTTAGTGAGGACTGGAGTAAGTTTTATGAAGACCAGTTGAGGCTGTAATGAGTACCACAGGCTATATTGCCTCAGGGTCAGGCTTTAGTATAGAGTAACATTTGGGCTTTCGTGAGAATAAGAGCAATGCTTTAGCGAGGACCAGACTGAGGGTTTCGTGAGGACCAGAGTAGACTTTGTGAGGACAAGAGTTAGGATTTATTACGGATGAGAGTCGACCTTTAGTCGGACCAGAGTCAGGCTATAGTGAGGTCCAGAGTCAGATTTCACAACGACCAGATGGAAGCTGTTAGGGAGGACCAGAGCCGGTCTTTAGTGACGAATCGAGTCAGGATTTAGTGAGGGCCACCTTCAGGCATGAACGCGGACCGCAGTAAGAGGGGAGTTAGGTACAGAGAGAAGTTTTAGTGAGGAGGAGTATCAGGCTTGAGTCAGGGCACAAAGATGGTACATTGTGCACCAAAGTCCGGCTTCCCTGAGAACCAGGGTCAGGCCTCACTGAGGACCGGTGTCAGGCCTGACTGAGGACCTCAGGAGGCTTTGTGAGGACCAGGGTCAGGCCTCACTGAGGACTTTGGTGATGGACAGGGAGGCCTGGCGTGCTGCAATTCATGGGGTCGCAAAGAGTTAGACATGACTGAGCAACTGAACTGAACTGAATAGGCAGCTGCGTGGTGCTGGAGCAGCAGCTGTGTGGCCCTAGAGCAGCTGTGAGGAGATAACCCACGTCCAAGAGCAAAGGAGAAGCCCCAGCAAGATGGTAGGAGGGGTGAAATTGCCTTTAGAATCAAACTCCATACCCGCCAGAGACACTCAGAAGGCTCAAAGATAACTTGTCCACCCCAGGACCTAAGACCCTACAGAGACTGAGACAGAACTGTGTTTGGTTGTCTTCTGTGGAGCCACAGGTTAGCAGTGGACTGCTGGGGGTGGGGGCTCTGCGTGCAGTAGACCTGGGTATGGCATAAGCCCCCTTGGAGGAGGTTGCCATTAACCCACCATAGAGCTGCCAGAACTTACACAGGGCTGGGGAAACAGACTCTGGGAGGACACAAACAGAACCTTGTGTGCACCAGGACCTGGAAGAAAGGAGCTGTGACCCCACATGAGACTGACCCAGACTAGCCCATGAGTATCCAGGAGTCTCTGGCAGAGGCTTGGGTCGGCAGTGGCCTGCTGCAGGGTTGGGGGCACTCAATGCATAAGTGCCTGCATGGGACCTTTTGAAGAAGGTCACCATTATCTTCATTATCTCCACCATAGTTTGTCCTCCGGTCAAACAACAGGGAGGGAACACAGCCCCGCCCATCAACAGAAAATTGGATTAAAGATTTACTCAGATTTACTGCCCATTTGAATAAGACCCTGTTTCTCCCTCAGTCAGTCTCTCCCATCAGGAAGCTTCCATAAGCCTCTTATCCTTCTCCATCAGAGGGTCCCTGGAATTTCCCAGGCAAGAATGCTGGAGCCGGTTGCCACTTCCTCCTCCAGGGGATCTTCCCCACCCAGGGATGGAACTCGCGTCTCCTGCATGTGGGTTCTTTATTCCTGAGCCGCCTGGTAAGCCCCAACAGACTTGTAATCTTTCCCGTAAAAATAGCGAGTTATTCAGGCTCCTCTTCAGAGAGGGGGCACCAACCAGGACAGACAGGGCCTCCTTTGCCTTTCATCCTAAAAATGCATGTCGGTGCCTTTGTATGTTTTTCAATCATGAATGCCATCTGGACGTTTAGGGGCCAAAATTCCAATCAGCTTTTTTCTCTCTTGCGGAAATTCATTATCTGTACCCACTTCACTGTTGACGTCACCTTGACGTAAGGAGGAAAGGAGAATGGAACCTGAAAATAGGCTTAAACTTCCTCTAAGTGTGAGATGATTTGTAAAGGGAAAGGTTTTTGTGACCTTGCAAAACTCGGATGCCTTTGTGCTGAGATGCAGGCAAAGACAAAATACAGCAGGGATTGTCACAGAGACAAACTGTCCTTGCATACGTACAAATGCAGTGGGCTTGTCCAAATGTTACTTCAGGAGAGAGACAAACCAGCTTACTAATTAATGTGTGTATGTTTCTATTTTGTTGTTATTGTTCATTGCTCACTTGTGTCCGACTCTTCGTGACCCCATGGACCACAGCGTGCCAGGCTTCCCTGTCCATCACCAGCTCCTGGAGTTTACCCAAATTCATGTGCATGGAGTCGGTGATGCCATCCAACCATCTCATCCTCTGTCAGCCACCTTCTCCTCCTGCCCTCAGTCTTTCCCAGCATCATATATGTATGTGTGTCTGTGCACAGTAATTCAGGAATCCATTATGTACCATAGTAAAACATCTTCTTGCCTTGTGTGTCTGTGAAAGTGAAAGGGAAGTCGCTCAGTCATGTCCAACTCTCTGCGACCCCGTGCTACGTAGCCCACCAGGCTCCTCTGTCCGTGGGATTCTCCAGGCAAGAATACTGGAGTGGGTTGCCATTTCCTTCTCCAGGGGATCTTCCCGACCCAGGGTTTGAACCGTCTGAGCCACCAGGGAATCCCTTGCATGTCTATACGTATTTCAAATCTAGATTTCTAAAATGACTGCTATTTTTACCTGTTTAACTCCATCCTCTCTAGAATTATCTATAAATGTATATATACACACACAGACACATACACAGATAGACACCCTACTTGATACAAGTATAAGGAGCATTTCAAAGAGAAAAGGGAACATCATCTTTTTCCTACGTGGAAACTTTCTTACCAAAGTTAGAGAGGAGAAAAGTACATTTTCCTCCTAAAAGAAAAAAATTCTTGGCTTTCTCAAGTGGAGATTCCATGTTATCATTTATTTCCTCCTGTGATATCTTAGGCGTGAGTTGTGGTTAAGTCAGTCAGTCGTATCCAAGTCTCCACAACCCCATGGACTGTAGCCTGCCAGGCTCCTCTGTCCATGGGATTCTCCAGGCAAGCATACTGGAGGGTTGTCATGCCCTCCTCCAGGGGATTTTCCTGACCCAGGGATCGAACCCGGGTCTCCTGCTTTGCAGGCCTATTCTTTACTGTCTGAACCACCAGGAAAAGCCCAATTATTCCAACACCGGCTGCTAAAACAGAGGCAAAGCCAGCAGTCATATTTACTCAACACTGTTTTGAAGCTGGGCATCCACTGGTACCAATAATGTCTTTTCCTATAACACACCAGAATGAATCAATGGAGCTGTTGTGGTCATTTGTCAAACTCTCAGATGTAAATAATGATATTACATAATATGGTCCCGACAGCGTGCTAATAGGAAATAAACGTGAAACTTTATAGTATTTTAAAATTGTACAAATAGTTTTGACAGGAACTAATTTTTTTAAAGCAAGAAGGCTAGAGATACAAACACACAGAGAGAAAGGGCTGCCTTACCAAGCCCCACATAAAATAATGAAATCATTGATTAAATGAGAAGATTCAATGATGCCTAAAGGAAGTCATTATCTAGGAGTCTTCCTGCCAACTTGAGACGTGCACTTCATTTGATTAGTACTAACAAACTAAAAGAAAATAAGACAGCACAAAAATGAAGCTCTTACCCTTGCATTTCAGTCCAACCATGACACGGGTGTGAGCAGGCAGTGACAACGGGGGGAACAAAGAACAGCTCCCAGGAAGCTCTAGAACTCCCAGCTTGAAAAACTGGAATCACATTACATTTTACAAAATGCACCAGGCTTCCCAGGGGGCGCCAGTGGTAAAGATCCCTCCTGCCACTGCAGGACATGTAAGAGACGTGGCTTCCATCCCTGGGTCGCGAAGGTCCCCTGGAGGAGAACGTGGCAACGCACTCCACTATCCTTGCCTGGAGAATCCCATGGACAGAGGAGCCTGGCGGGCTGCAGTCCATGGGGTCTGGAGAGTTGGTCACGGCTGAGTGACTAAACCACCACACAAGGATCAGAGTCCGGCTTCGGTGAGGACCGGAGTCAGGCTTTACTGAGGTCCACAGGCTATAGTGTAGACCAGAGCCGTCTTTACTGGGGAACATAGCAGGTTTTATTCGGGACCTGTCAGGCATTTGAAAAGATCAGAGTCAGACAGTATTGAAGACGAGGTCAGACGATTGGGGATAAGAGTGCAGATGTACGGTGGACCAATAGCTGGCTATACGAGGACCACAGTCAGGCTTTCGTGCGGACCAGATGCAACCGTTACTGAGGACTAGAGTCAGGATTGTATGGACCAGAGACAGGCTCTAAATACAGGACCCGAGTCACGCTTTATGACAGAGAGTCAGGCTTCAGGGTGCACCTGACTCAGGGTTTATTTAGGACCAGTGAAGAGGAACTAAAAAGCCTCTTGATGACAGTGAGAGAGGAGAGTGAAAAAGTTTCCTTACAGCTCGACATTCAGAAAACGAAGATCATGGCATCTGGTCCCATCACTTCATGGGAAATAGATGGGGAAACAGTGGAAACAGTGTCAGACTTTATTTTGGGGGGCTCCAAAATCACTGCAGATGGCGACTGCAGCCATGAAATTAAAAGATGTTTACTCTTGGAAGAAAAGTTATGACCAACCTAGATAGCATATTGAAAAGCAGAGACATTACTTTGCCAACAAAGGTCCATCTAGTCAAGGCTATGGTTTTTCCGGTAGTCGTGTATGGATGTGAGAGTTGGACTGTGAGGAAAGCTGAGCACCGAAGAATTGATGCTTTTGAACTGTGGTGTTGGAGAAGACTCTTGAGAGTCCTTTGGACTGCAAGGAGATCCAACCCGTCCACCCTAAATCAGTCCTGAATATTCATTCAAAGGACTGATGCTGAAGCTGAAGCTCCAGTACTTTGGCCACCTGATGTGAAGAGCCAACTCATTGGAAAAGATCTTGATGCTTGATTGAAGGTGGGAGGAGAAGGGGACGACAGAGGATGGGATGGTTGGATGGCATCACCGACTTGATCGACATGAGTTTGAGGAAACTCCGGCAGTTGGCAATGGACAGGGAGGTCTGGCGTGCTGCAGTCCATGGGGTCACAAAGAGTCAGACCCGACTGAGCGACTGACCTGAACTGAGGCTTTAGTGAGGACTGGAGTAAGTTTTATGAAGACCAGTTGAGGCTGTAATGAGTACCACAGGCTATATTGCCTCAGGGTCAGGCTTTAGTATAGAGTAACATTTGGGCTTTCGTGAGAATAAGAGCAATGCTTTAGCGAGGACCAGACTGAGGGTTTCGTGAGGACCAGAGTAGACTTTGTGAGGACAAGAGTTAGGATTTATTACGGATGAGAGTCAACCTTTAGTCGGACCAGAGTCAGGCTATAGTGAGGTCCAGAGTCAGATTTCACAACGACCAGATGGAAGCTGTTAGGGAGGACCAGAGCCGGTCTTTAGTGACGAATCGAGTCAGGATTTAGTGAGGGCCACCTTCAGGCATGAACGCGGACCGCAGTAAGAGGGGAGTTAGGTCCAGAGAGAAGTTTTAGTGAGGAGGAGTATCAGGCTTGAGTCAGGGCACAAAGATGGTACATTGTGCACCAAAGTCCGGCTTCCCTGAGAACCAGGGTCAGGCCTCACTGAGGACCGGTGTCAGGCCTGACTGAGGACCTCAGGAGGCTTTGTGAGGACCAGGGTCAGGCCTCACTGAGGACCGGTGTCAGGCCTTACTGTGGACCTCAGGAGGCTTTATGAGGACCAGGGTCAGGCCTCACTGAGGACCGGTGTCAGGCCTTACTGTGGACCTCAGGAGGCTTTATGAGGACCAGAGTCAGGCCTCACTGAGGACCAGGGTCAGGCCTTACTGAGGACCGGTGTCAGGCCTTACTGTGGACCTCAGGAGGCTTTATGAGGACCAGGCTGAAGCCTTACTGAGGACCAGTGTCAGGCCTTACTGAGGACCTCAGGAGGCTTTATGAGGACCAGGGTCAGGCCTCACTGAGGACCGGTGTCAGGCCTGACTGAGGACCTCAGGAGGCTTTATGAGGACCAGGGTCAGGCCTTACTGAGGACCAGAGTCAGACCTTACTGAGGACCGGTGTCAGGCCTGACTGAGGACCTCAGGAGGCTTTCCTCAGGAGGCTTTATGAGGACCAGGGTCAGGCCTCAGTGAGGACTGGTGTCAGGCCTTACTGAGGAACGGAATCAGGCTTTACCCAATCCAGTACTCAATAAAGCCTCAACTGGACATTACTGAAGCTCGAATGTGGTCCTCAGTAAGGTCTGGCTGTGGTCCTCATAAATCCCTGATTCTGGTCCTCAGTAAGGCCTGACTCTGGTCCTCGGTGAGGCCTGACTCTCGTCCTCAGTAAGGCCTGACTCTCGTCCTCAGTAAGGCCTGACGCTGGTCCTCACTGAGGCCTGACTCTTGTCCTTGGTAAGGTCTGACGCTGGTCCTTAGTAAAGACTGACGCTGGTCCTCAATGCACGTGGAATATTCTTCAGTATAGATCACATCACTGGCCACAAATGAAGCCTTGGTAAATTTTTAAAATATTGATACCGTTTGAAGCATATTTTTTGTCCACAGTGCTTTAAGATTAGATAAGCTACTACACAGAAAAAAAACTATAAAAACAGAGACACGCGGAGGCTGTATAATAATAATAATAATGCTTCTGAATAACTAAGGGGCCACAAAGAAATCAGAGAGGAAGAGTAAAAATACCTGGAAGCCAGTGACAAAACAGGAGCCCTCAAAAACCTATGGGATTCATCAAGGCAGTACTAAGTGGGAAGTTGATCTTTTTTTACATTTCTTAAAATCTCTTTTAAAATTCATAGAATGAATGTTCCAAGTCTTTACTCAATTCATCTGCACAGACAGAAGTTTTAAGAAAGTCTCTTAGATGGAAGTAAGCTTGATTTGCTGAAACATTTGATCCTGAAATATGTCAAGGACAGAATTTGAAAGCACTCATCAATTAAGATAAAATGTCAATGGAGGTATCATAGTCATGCATATGTATGAGGTGAATGACAATGCATCCGAATACATTTCAAATGTACTTACAAAGCGTGTTTTGAAATGCAAAGATCCTGTTTGCCTTCCTCAGTCTTTGACAGAATGAGTCCACAGAAATAAGTGAAAACGTGGAGAATATGTACACAGTGATCAATAATCTTTGTTAATAGATAAAAATTAAGCTGTCGGCCTTTGAAGCAGAAAATACAGTTTCCGTTTTTACAAGTATATGTGCATAGATTCATCAGAAGAATGAAGCATTAGGTGATAAATAATGTTATAGTCATTTTTTCAGCTCAGATTTTGAAAAGAAATAATTCTGAAAGTATTCTTTGATCGGAACATACACGCACACGCTTTGATGACAATACAGTAATCCCAAGTGTACCATCATCACATGGAGCAGGAGCAAACCAAATCCCCCCCAGAAACAGGAACTGAAAGACCCTTAGAAGTCGTCCACGGAAAATACTTGAGTGGGGTGGTAGGGACTCCTTTCAGAGTGGGTAAGAAATATGTTTCTTGTTACAAACCAAAGTTATAGGCTGAGAGTTTGAATTAGAGGCTTCCTGACTCTCATCTACAATTCCATCACTTTCTCTGCTGCTGAACCGAGACTAAGACATTAGAGATGGTTAAGGCAGCAGATCCTGTGAGGCTAATCCACATACATGTGAATGTAGGCGGATTGGAAGATCGCATGGATGGAGGACCCTGGTGGGCTACAGTCCATGGGGTCGCAAAGAGTCGGACACGACTGACCAGAACTTTGGCCACCTCATGCGAAGAGCTGACTCATTGGAAAAGACCCTGATGTTGGGAGGGATCAGGGGTGGGAGGGATTGGGGGCAGGAGCAGAAGGGGATGACCGAGGACGAGATGGCTGGATGGCATCACCGACTAGATGGATGTGAGTCTGAGTGAACTCCGGGAGATGGTGATGGACAGGGAGGCCTGGCGTGCTGTGATTCATGGGGTCACAAAGAGTCAGACACGAATGAGCTGAACTGAGCTGAACTGAGCTGAAGTGAACTGAGCAACTTCACTTGGGCAGATGGTATCCGTACATACAAGCATAGGAAACAGGGGCCTCCCTGGTGGTCTAGTGGTGAAGACCTAACCTTCCAATGCATGGGGCATGGCTTCCGTGTCTGGTTGGGGACCTAAGATCCCACATGCCACGTGGCCACACACACAGACACACGCAATAGGAAACATCTTTGCAGGCAGCAATCAAATGTCACATAGCCACTCTCTAATAAACTGCTGGTCACTCCCTGTTCCTACATGTACACTGTACTTTGTGTACTAGAAAGATGCTACATATAATTTTTTTTTAATTTCATAAAATTGAAAGAGAAATCTGAATGATTCTAAGCCTGGGAAATCCATCTTTGAATATATCAGGAAAACAGACAAGGCTCTGCCTTTTGTGGGGGAAGGCCCCACAAAAGGCAGGAAAGGGCACCAACAAAATTAGGCATGAGAAAGTGACCTGGGCAGACCCAGAGATGAGATTCAAAGATTTACAAGGCAATACGATACACAACCCCCTAGGGATAAATAGTGAAATTTTAGCAAAGTGGAGAATATCCTTGAAAAATATAAATGACTGAAATTAACTGAAGAATTCTAGAGGAAGTGGGAAATCTGTGCAAATTTAAAAAGAAAAAGGTGGGGGGGAAATGAACTCAAAAGGTGGTGGGGAGGGGATGATGGTCGAGGCCCTGGGGTCACATAGATTTACTGATGAGGCTTTGAGTTCCTTTAAGTTCAAAGAGTAAATAATATCAATCCGCTGACTGCATGTAATAGACAGACACACATACACACACACAGCACAGGGGGGATTCCACTATATTATCAGAGGTTTGCCTATCTCTGATGGGAAAATCCAATGAATACAGAAGAGAAAGCAGAGTTCGAAGCAGTATATTCAACTCTGGAAAAAAAAAAGTCCTTTTTTATCTTCTTCAGAAAACGAAAGAGCAGAACAGCTACATATGGAGCTGGTCCCCTGGGAAGGGGCAAGAGAAGGCAAAGGAGCAAGTGGAATCCCACCCCCACCCTGTTCTCAGTTACCCCCGCAGCAGAATGGTCTGTTGAAAACCAGGGTCGTTCCCCTCCATGGGCTTTCCCCGCGCTCATCCACTTGTCTGCATAACCAGAACCCTCCATCATCACAACTGGTTTCACGCGACGGTCTTCTGGGGGCCTGGAGAGCATCCCGATGCTGGGATCTCACCATCAAACTCTGCAGACTGTAGCCCACCAGGCTCCTCTGTCCCTGGGACTCTTCAGGCAAGAATACTTGAGTGGGTTGCCATGCCCTGCTCCAGGGGATCCTCCTGATCCAGGGATCAAACCCACATCTCCTGCACTGCAGGTTGATTCTTCACTCATGAGCCACCAGGGAAGCCCCTATCTATTTTATACATAGTGTCAATAGTGTATATAGGTCAATGCCAATTCATCCAGCACAAGCAACTCTACTCAACACTCTGTGGTGACCTAAATGGAAAGGAAATCCAAAAGAGAGGATGTATATGGAAACAAAGTGAATGATTCACTTTGCTGTACACAGAAACTAACACAATATTGTAAAGCAACTATACTCCAATAAAAATTAATTCAAAACATTATAATCCTCATGGACTACCCTATGAGGTAAGTGTCATTATAAACTTCAAAACAAAACACAAAAACATTCTCACGGGGAATAACCTGGAGTGAGGTCTGGGCATCCAGACTGTTGAATCGGGTCTGCGAGTCTGAGAACTCACCCAGACACGGTGAGGAGGTGCAGGTTCTGGTGTGCTGACTGCCTGGGAGGCTGTGTCCTAGCATGCTAAGTTGCTTCAGTCGTGTCCGACTCTTTGCAACCCCAGGGACTGTAGCCCGCCAGGCTCCTCCCTCTATGCGACTCTCCAGGCAAGGATACGGGAGTGGGTTGCCATGCCCTCCTTCAGGGGATCTTCCCCACCCCGGGGTCGAACCTGCGTCTCGTTGGCAGGCAGGTTCTTTACCACTAGCTTCCCTGGTGGCTCAGATGGTAAAGCATCTGCCTGCAATGCGGCAGACCTGGGTTCGATCCCTGGGCTGGGACGATCTCCTGGAGAAGGATATGGCAACCCACTCCAGGACGCTTGCCTGGAAAATTCCATGGATGGAGGAGCCTGGCGGGGTACAGTCCCTGGGATCGCAAAGAATCAGGTGAGAATGAGCCAGAGAAGGTGGTGATAGGTAAATAACTCCCAGTTCCTACTGATGCTGCAGACCACGTATCCGAATGGCAGGGGACTTGGAGATCCTACCTTCTCCTCCCTCCTGTGGGGCCCCGTCGCAACATTCCTTCTCCCCAGCTCTCAGTTCATGACTGTCATACCTCAGTGGAAAACCCATGCTCTCAGTACAAAGATTCCAGAGGCTTTGCCTGGCAGTCTCCCCACTTATCAATACCAGTCTTCAAGCCTACACATCCACCCTTCCGTCTTGTAGCCACACACCACCCAAAGAAGTCCTCAGAGTGGACTTCTTAGCCCCCTGCCACAATTATCCCCCTCTCTCAACCATTATCTGTAGCCACGGTGAACTAAACCCCTCCAGGCAGAAGGAGGCTATGTCTCGTTACAAAGAATGAAATGATGCCATCTGGAGCAACATGGGTGGACCTGGAGATTGTCCTACTGAGTGAAGTAAGTCAGACACAGAAAGAGAAATATCATATGACATGCTTTACATTTGGAATCGAAAAAGAAATGGTTATATGAACTTACTTACAAAACAGACACTCCCAGACTTGAGAGAATGATCTTATGGTGGTGAGAGGGAAGGATGGGAGGAAGGGATAGTTAGGGAGTCTGGGATGGACATGGCCACACTGCTGTGTTTAACATGGAGAACCAGCAAGGACCTGCTGGACAGCACAGGGGACTCTGCCTAATGCTCTGAGCCAGCCTGGATGGGAGGGGAGTTTGGGGGGAGAATGGATAAGTGTGTATGTATGGCTGCGTCCCTGTGCTGTTCACCTGAAACCATCACAACTTTGTTAACTGGCTCTACCTCATTACAAAATGAAAAAGTTTAAAAGAAAACTAAATGGAAGTTGGCTGTGTGTCTCCCGGCATAACCCACCACCAAGGAGGGCCAACATGAATGTCTATGTCTGTCTTCTCTTTCAGGGACTGCACCCAAAACTCCCTCCTGGCATTAAAACCCCTCGGGAAAAATAAGATTCACTTTCTCATCTTTCACCTCTTCCATTTTCCTCTTAAAGCAGGATTTCTTCACATCTCTGCAGTGACAAGGGTCTTTTCTAGGTCCCCATTGGCAGCCGGGCTGCTGTTGGCAATGCGAAATTCAGTCAGCAGTCAACCAAACCTTAAGACACACACACACATGGGAAAAAGCAGTCAACCAAACCTTAACACACACACACGCATGGGAAAAAGCAGTCAACCAAACCTTAACACACACGCATGGGAAAAAAAACGTACAGATGATCTTCCATGCCGAGCGTAGAGACACTGAGAAATCAAAGGTGTGGGCACCAAGGGAGAAAGGGAAGGAGAGTGGGATGAACTGAGAGGCTGGCACAGACACATATGCAATACTGATGCTATGAATGAAACGGATAACTAACCAGAACAGGCTGTATAGCACAGAGAACTTTACTCAGGGCTCTGAGGTGACCTCACTGGGAAGGAAATCCGAAAAAGGGAGGAATATATGTACACGTGTAGCTGACTCACTTTGCTGGATGGCAGAAACGCACAGCATTGTAAAGCAGCTATATACTCCAGTAAAAAATTTGTTTAAAAAATGTAAAATCTGTTGGAATGAAGCTTCTCAAACTAATGGTTCACTGCCCTTTCCTGGATGCCCAGTGGTACATGAAGTTAGTTACCTGTGCGTTAGTTCCCCTGAGGTTGGGTATTTATCTGTCAGTTATCTGTCCCCTAAGGTCAGTTAGATATCCGTCCCCTTTGTACAGGGCTTCCCTCGCGGCTCAGTGGGAAAGGACCCACCTGCCAATGCAGGAGACACGAGTTGGATCCCTGGGTCGGGAAGATCCCCCGGAGGAGAGCACAGCAACCCACTGCAGGATTCTTGCCTGGATAATCCTATGGACAGAGGGGCCTGGCGGGCTACAGTCCCTGGGGTCGCAGAGAGTCGGTCAGAGCTGAGCAGCTAAACACAAGCACGTGAGTATATAAAAACAAGTGGAGACTCAGTTTCCCTGGTCAGTGGGTTTAAGATGTAATGAAAGAGAGGACAGACAGAGCCTAACAGTTCAGCTCCCACTGCTAAGACGAGACAAGCATGGAACTCCACGTAAACAAGCACACTTTCATCACCACTCAACGCTCCCTTCCGTCCATTAAAAAAAAATCAGACAAATGTCACAAAAACTCATACCAGCTGGAAGAACTTTGCACGTCATTTCCCCATAACATTCAGAAATGATTTCTATCAGTGATATTCCATCTCTGGAATGAATAATTATACGGCGGAGGCAGAACAGCAGCAAAGCACGAGCGATGTCTCAGGAAAGGTATTTCAGGAAGTTCATTCTCAGGGAGCACGCACTTCTTGTGGCGTTTTGTTTGATTTCCATTACAAAAACAATTTTATTCTGTGGATAGACACAATTACTTCGACTGTGACCACCATCTCATTACAAAGGCATTATGTTTTAGTAGCAAATTGCATCTTTTGGGAATCGATTAAGGAGCTAATTTATTTCTGTGTTTGTAAAAACAGTCTTTGATGAATGGTTTGTTTGTGTCTTCGTAGGGTTTTTTTTTTTTTTTTTTTCCTTTCTTAATGTTTTCTTTCTGGACACTGCCTGGATAGAATTACAGGTACACGAAGAATCACGACCCCTCCCTCCTTACACTATGTGGAGTCTGGTCCTTTGGCCACTGACCTACTTATCGGATACTGACTTAGTCTGTGTTCACTGACTATGCTTCTGCTAAGAGCCTGATACTGTGCTCCGCTGAACTTGGGAATACAAAGATGATGAAGGCTGCTGCTGTTTAGATGCAAAGTCACGTGTGGGTCTTTTGCAACCCCACGGACTGTAGCCCGCCAGGCTCCTCTGCCCGTGGGGTTTCCCAGCAAGAATACTGGAATGGGCTTCATCTTCCTGACCCAGGAATCAAACCCGCATCTCCTGAATGGCAGGCAGATTCTTTATACCGCTGAGTCCCCCAGGAAGCCCTTATGATGAAGGCTGTTATTGGCTGGACAACAGCCTCTTGCATAGAATCAAACCTGTGTTCTCAGCAGCGTGAGAATCCCCGTGTCATCCTGAACCACTGGGCTGGCTCCCCCCTAGACATGCTATATACCTTCCACTCCAATATTTTTCTTCACAGTAACTCTTAGAATCCCTTTCACTTCTCTCTCATCTTGGCATTCCTAGATCTTTACCCTCCATTGTTTCTCTTTTGGTGGGGGACAATCTTCAGGACTTTCTTCAGAAAAGAGGTACGTTTTTGAGATTTTCAGTATCTACAAATGTTAGTGTTTCGCATTCATAATTGACTCATAATTTTGCTCAGTATTGCACTATATGTGAGGCCTAATTTGCCCATCGGGTTTTTTTTTTTTTAATTATTTAAAATTATTTCTTAACCTGTGCTGGGTCTTAGTCATGCCCTGTGAACTGTTAGTTACAGCATGTGGGATCTAGCTCCTTGACCAAGGATGGAACTCGGGACCCCTGCATTGGGACGGAGGAGTCTTAGCCACTGGGTCACCAGGGAAGTCCCCTCACATGGTGTTGGAAGGCGTTGCCGTATTGACTTGTAATCTCAAGCATTTCTGTTGCAAAGTTCCTATATGATTATTGGTTATTCTTGTCAACATGGCATTTCTTGACCTTGAAACTGTGAATTAGACTAAGTCGTTCATTCAACGTGCCGAGTTGTCCAGTTCTTTCCCCCCAGCTTCCATTGCCCCTACTGCTGACAGCCAGTATTCTTTACTCAAGAAACTCACCAACCCACAGGGGAAGAGCTTGAGATGCTGTGCATGCCAGTACCCCAGGGAAAGTTCATGGTCTCTACTGAGTTATCTTATTGTAAAGTCCACTGGGTGCTGTTGTTCAGCTGCTCAGTTGTCTCTGATTCTTTGCATCGGGAGATGGTGATGGACAGGGAGGCCTGGCGTGCTGTGATTCATGGGGTCACAAAGAGTCAGACACGAATGAGCTGAACTGAGCTGAACTGAGCTGAAGTGAACTGAGCAACTTCACTTGGGCAGATGGTATCCATACATACAAGCATAGGAAACAGGGGCCTCCCTGGTGGTCTAGTGGTGAAGACCTAACCTTCCAATGCATGGGGCATGGCTTCCGTGTCTGGTTGGGGACCTAAGATCCCACATGCCACGTGGCCACACACACAGACACACGCAATAGGAAACATCTTTGCAGGCAGCAATCAAATGTCACATAGCCACTCTCTAATAAACTGCTGGTCACTCCCTGTTCCTACATGTACACTGTACTTTGTGTACTAGAAAGATGCTACATATAATTTTTTTTTAATTTCATAAAATTGAAAGAGAAATCTGAATGATTCTAAGCCTGGGAAATCCATCTTTGAATATATCAGGAAAACAGACAAGGCTCTGCCTTTTGTGGGGGAAGGCCCCACAAAAGGCAGGAAAGGGCACCAACAAAATTAGGCATGAGAAAGTGACCTGGGCAGACCCAGAGATGAGATTCAAAGATTTACAAGGCAATACGATACACAACCCCCTAGGGATAAATAGTGAAATTTTAGCAAAGTGGAGAATATCCTTGAAAAATATAAATGACTGAAATTAACTGAAGAATTCTAGAGGAAGTGGGAAATCTGTGCAAATTTAAAAAGAAAAAGGTGGGGGGGAAATGAACTCAAAAGGTGGTGGGGAGGGGATGATGGTCGAGGCCCTGGGGTCACATAGATTTACTGATGAGGCTTTGAGTTCCTTTAAGTTCAAAGAGTAAATAATATCAATCCGCTGACTGCATGTAATAGACAGACACACATACACACACACAGCACAGGGGGGATTCCACTATATTATCAGAGGTTTGCCTATCTCTGATGGGAAAATCCAATGAATACAGAAGAGAAAGCAGAGTTCGAAGCAGTATATTCAACTCTGGAAAAAAAAAAGTCCTTTTTTATCTTCTTCAGAAAACGAAAGAGCAGAACAGCTACATATGGAGCTGGTCCCCTGGGAAGGGGCAAGAGAAGGCAAAGGAGCAAGTGGAATCCCACCCCCACCCTGTTCTCAGTTACCCCCGCAGCAGAATGGTCTGTTGAAAACCAGGGTCGTTCCCCTCCATGGGCTTTCCCCGCGCTCATCCACTTGTCTGCATAACCAGAACCCTCCATCATCACAACTGGTTTCACGCGACGGTCTTCTGGGGGCCTGGAGAGCATCCCGATGCTGGGATCTCACCATCAAACTCTGCAGACTGTAGCCCACCAGGCTCCTCTGTCCCTGGGACTCTTCAGGCAAGAATACTTGAGTGGGTTGCCATGCCCTGCTCCAGGGGATCCTCCTGATCCAGGGATCAAACCCACGTCTCCTGCACTGCAGGTTGATTCTTCACTCATGAGCCACCAGGGAAGCCCCTATCTATTTTATACATAGTGTCAATAGTGTATATAGGTCAATGCCAATTCATCCAGCACAAGCAACTCTACTCAACACTCTGTGGTGACCTAAATGGAAAGGAAATCCAAAAGAGAGGATGTATATGGAAACAAAGTGAATGATTCACTTTGCTGTACACAGAAACTAACACAATATTGTAAAGCAACTATACTCCAATAAAAATTAATTCAAAACATTATAATCCTCATGGACTACCCTATGAGGTAAGTGTCATTATAAACTTCAAAACAAAACACAAAAACATTCTCACGGGGAATAACCTGGAGTGAGGTCTGGGCATCCAGACTGTTGAATCGGGTCTGCGAGTCTGAGAACTCACCCAGACACGGTGAGGAGGTGCAGGTTCTGGTGTGCTGACTGCCTGGGAGGCTGTGTCCTAGCATGCTAAGTTGCTTCAGTCGTGTCCGACTCTTTGCAACCCCAGGGACTGTAGCCCGCCAGGCTCCTCCCTCTATGCGACTCTCCAGGCAAGGATACGGGAGTGGGTTGCCATGCCCTCCTTCAGGGGATCTTCCCCACCCCGGGGTCGAACCTGCGTCTCATTGGCAGGCAGGTTCTTTACCACTAGCTTCCCTGGTGGTTCAGATGGTAAAGCATCTGCCTGCAATGCGACAGACCTGGGTTCGATCCCTGGGCTGGGACGATCTCCTGGAGAAGGATATGGCAACCCACTCCAGGACGCTTGCCTGGAAAATTCCATGGATGGAGGAGCCTGGCGGGGTACAGTCCCTGGGATCGCAAAGAATCAGGTGAGAATGAGCCAGAGAAGGTGGTGATAGGTAAATAACTCCCAGTTCCTACTGATGCTGCAGACCACGTATCCGAATGGCAGGGGACTTGGAGATCCTACCTTCTCCTCCCTCCTGTGGGGCCCCGTCGCAACATTCCTTCTCCCCAGCTCTCAGTTCATGACTGTCATACCTCAGTGGAAAACCCATGCTCTCAGTACAAAGATTCCAGAGGCTTTGCCTGGCAGTCTCCCCACTTATCAATACCAGTCTTCAAGCCTACACATCCACCCTTCCGTCTTGTAGCCACACACCACCCAAAGAAGTCCTCAGAGTGGACTTCTTAGCCCCCTGCCACAATTATCCCCCTCTCTCAACCATTATCTGTAGCCACGGTGAACTAAACCCCTCCAGGCAGAAGGAGGCTATGTCTCGTTACAAAGAATGAAATGATGCCATCTGGAGCAACATGGGTGGACCTGGAGATTGTCCTACTGAGTGAAGTAAGTCAGACACAGAAAGAGAAATATCATATGACATGCTTTACATTTGGAATCGAAAAAGAAATGGTTATATGAACTTACTTACAAAACAGACACTCCCAGACTTGAGAGAATGATCTTATGGTGGTGAGAGGGAAGGATGGGAGGAAGGGATAGTTAGGGAGTCTGGGATGGACATGGCCACACTGCTGTGTTTAACATGGAGAACCAGCAAGGACCTGCTGGACAGCACAGGGGACTCTGCCTAATGCTCTGAGCCAGCCTGGATGGGAGGGGAGTTTGGGGGGAGAATGGATAAGTGTGTATGTATGGCTGCGTCCCTGTGCTGTTCACCTGAAACCATCACAACTTTGTTAACTGGCTCTACCTCATTACAAAATGAAAAAGTTTAAAAGAAAACTAAATGGAAGTTGGCTGTGTGTCTCCCGGCATAACCCACCACCAAGGAGGGCCAACATGAATGTCTATGTCTGTCTTCTCTTTCAGGGACTGCACCCAAAACTCCCTCCTGGCATTAAAACCCCTCGGGAAAAATAAGATTCACTTTCTCATCTTTCACCTCTTCCATTTTCCTCTTAAAGCAGGATTTCTTCACATCTCTGCAGTGACAAGGGTCTTTTCTAGGTCCCCATTGGCAGCCGGGCTGCTGTTGGCAATGCGAAATTCAGTCAGCAGTCAACCAAACCTTAAGACACACACACACATGGGAAAAAGCAGTCAACCAAACCTTAACACACACACACGCATGGGAAAAAGCAGTCAACCAAACCTTAACACACACGCATGGGAAAAAAAACGTACAGATGATCTTCCATGCCGAGCGTAAGGACACAGAGAAATCAAAGGTGTGGGCACCAAGGGAGAAAGGGAAGGAGAGTGGGATGAACTGAGAGGCTGGCACAGACACATATGCAATACTGATGCTATGAATGAAACGGATAACTAACCAGAACAGGCTGTATAGCACAGAGAACTTTACTCAGGGCTCTGAGGTGACCTCACTGGGAAGGAAATCCGAAAAAGGGAGGAATATATGTACACGTGTAGCTGACTCACTTTGCTGGATGGCAGAAACGCACAGCATTGTAAAGCAGCTATATACTCCAGTAAAAAATTTGTTTAAAAAATGTAAAATCTGTTGGAATGAAGCTTCTCAAACTAATGGTTCACTGCCCTTTCCTGGATGCCCAGTGGTACATGAAGTTAGTTACCTGTGCGTTAGTTCCCCTGAGGTTGGGTATTTATCTGTCAGTTATCTGTCCCCTAAGGTCAGTTAGATATCCGTCCCCTTTGTACAGGGCTTCCCTCGCGGCTCAGTGGGAAAGGACCCACCTGCCGATGCAGGAGACACGAGTTGGATCCCTGGGTCGGGAAGATCCCCCGGAGGAGAGCACAGCAACCCACTGCAGGATTCTTGCCTGGATAATCCTATGGACAGAGGGGCCTGGCGGGCTACAGTCCCTGGGGTCGCAGAGAGTCGGTCACAGCTGAGCAGCTAAACACAAGCACGTGAGTATATAAAAACAAGTGGAGACTCAGTTTCCCTGGTCAGTGGGTTTAAGATGTAATGAAAGAGAGGACAGACAGAGCCTAACAGTTCAGCTCCCACTGCTAAGACGAGACAAGCATGGAACTCCACGTAAACAAGCACACTTTCATCACCACTCAACGCTCCCTTCCGTCCATTAAAAAAAAATCAGACAAATGTCACAAAAACTCATACCAGCTGGAAGAACTTTGCACGTCATTTCCCCATAACATTCAGAAATGATTTCTATCAGTGATATTCCATCTCTGGAATGAATAATTATACGGCGGAGGCAGAACAGCAGCAAAGCACGAGCGATGTCTCAGGAAAGGTATTCCAGGAAGTTCATTCTCAGGGAGCACGCACTTCTTGTGGCGTTTTGTTTGATTTCCATTACAAAAACAATTTTATTCTGTGGATAGACACAATTACTTCGACTGTGACCACCATCTCATTACAAAGGCATTATGTTTTAGTAGCAAATTGCATCTTTTGGGAATCGATTAAGGAGCTAATTTATTTCTGTGTTTGTAAAAACAGTCTTTGATGAATGGTTTGTTTGTGTCTTCGTAGGGTTTTTTTTTTTTTTTTTTTCCTTTCTTAATGTTTTCTTTCTGGACACTGCCTGGATAGAATTACAGGTACACGAAGAATCACGACCCCTCCCTCCTTACACTATGTGGAGTCTGGTCCTTTGGCCACTGACCTACTTATCGGATACTGACTTAGTCTGTGTTCACTGACTATGCTTCTGCTAAGAGCCTGATACTGTGCTCCGCTGAACTTGGGAATACAAAGATGATGAAGGCTGCTGCTGTTTAGATGCAAAGTCACGTGTGGGTCTTTTGCAACCCCATGGACTGTAGCCCGCCAGGCTCCTCTGTCCGTGGGGTTTCCCAGCAAGAATACTGGAATGGGCTTCATCTTCCTGACCCAGGAATCAAACCCGCATCTCCTGAATGGCAGGCAGATTCTTTATACCGCTGAGTCCCCCAGGAAGCCCTTATGATGAAGGCTGTTATTGGCTGGACAACAGCCTCTTGCATAGAATCAAACCTGTGTTCTCAGCAGCGTGAGAATCCCCGTGTCATCCTGAACCACTGGGCTGGCTCCCCCCTAGACATGCTATATACCTTCCACTCCAATATTTTTCTTCACAGTAACTCTTAGAATCCCTTTCACTTCTCTCTCATCTTGGCATTCCTAGATCTTTACCCTCCATTGTTTCTCTTTTGGTGGGGGACAATCTTCAGGACTTTCTTCAGAAAAGAGGTACGTTTTTGAGATTTTCAGTATCTACAAATGTTAGTGTTTCGCATTCATAATTGACTCATAATTTTGCTCAGTATTGCACTATATGTGAGGCCTAATTTGCCCATCGGGTTTTTTTTTTTTTAATTATTTAAAATTATTTCTTAACCTGTGCTGGGTCTTAGTCATGCCCTGTGAACTGTTAGTTACAGCATGTGGGATCTAGCTCCTTGACCAAGGATGGAACTCGGGACCCCTGCATTGGGACGGAGGAGTCTTAGCCACTGGGTCACCAGGGAAGTCCCCTCACATGGTTTTGGAAGGCGTTGCTGTATTGACTTGTAATCTCAAGCATTTCTGTTGCAAAGTTCCTATATGATTATTGGTTATTCTTGTCAACATGGCATTTCTTGACCTTGAAAGTGTGAATTAGACTAAGTCTTTCATTCAACGTGCCGAGTTGTCCAGTTCTTTCCCCCCAGCTTCCATTGCCCCTACTGCTGACAGCCAGTATTCTTTTCTCAAGAAACTCACCAACCCACAGGGGAAGAGCTTGAGATGCTGTGCATGCCAGTACCCCAGGGAAAGTTCATGATCTCTACTGAGTTATCTTATTGTAAAGTCCACTGGGTGCTGTTGTTCAGCTGCTCAGTTGTCTCTGATTCTTTGCATCCCCATGGACTGCAGCACACCAGGCTTCCCTGTCCTTCACTATCTCCAAGAGTTTGCTCAAACTCATGTCCATCGAGTCACTGCTGCCATCCAACCATCTCATCCTCTGTTGTCCCCTTCTCCTGCCTTCAATCTTTCCCAGCATCAGGGTCTTTTCCATTGAGCTAGCTCTTCGTATCAACTGGCCAAAGTATTGGAGCTTCAGCTTCAGCATCAGTCCTTCCAATGAACATTCAGGACTGATCTCCTTTAGGATGGACTGGTTGGATCTCCTTGCTGTCCAAGGGACTCTCAAGAGTCTTCTCCAGCACCAATAAGAGCTACCAGCTGACGTTTTACTGTGTCACTCTCCAAATGAATTGGACAGTTCAGAATGACCAGTTAGCCCAAGTTTTAAGATGATGAACAAAGCAAACAAAAAGGAGATAAAAAAGGAGCTCTGAGGAAAGGGAAATATACTCTCATGTCTACTGTTTCTTCGATCTTCTAAAGTTGGGTGCTTTGTGCATTAATTTTTAGTCACTCTTACAAAAAAAAAAAAAAAAATGACAGAACTAACTGAACATTAAGGATTCCCCTGTGGCACTAGTGGTAAAAACTCACCTGCCAATACATGAGGCGTAAGAGACTCAAGGTCAGTCCCTGAGTCAGGAAGATACCCTGGAGGAGGAAATACAACCCACGGCAGCATTTCTGCCTGCAGAATCCCATGGACGGAGGAGCCTGGCAGGCTATAGTCCATGGGGCCACAAAGAGCCGGACACGACTGAAGCAATTTAGCATGCAAGTGAACATTATACCAAGTATTTAAATTGGACATGTTTGTGTTTATGGACAAAACTGCAGAAGGAATACCGACTGAAATAATAGCAGCATAAAGATAAGATGCATTGAATTATCAAATGAGAATTCATTCTGAAATCTTACCTACTATCAAATTTCACTAATAATTTCACACAGGCAAAGCAGGTCTCAGATCATTAAGTCCTCTAGAGTCCTTTCTTGTTTCATTTGACACTCTGACCCAGGCTGGACACATGAGGGCTCTAAGCCATGTTTGTGGAAACAATCTCGATGCAGAAGAGAGCAGCTATGTTCATCAGCCATCTCCACTTGTACTGAGATACTTAAACCTCTAGCTTCCCTGGTGGCTGAGTGATAAAAAAAATCTGCCTGCCAATGCAGGAGATGTGGGTTGGATCCCTGGGTTGGGAGGATCCCTGGAGAAGGAAATGGCAACTGACTCCAGGATTCTTCCCTGCGAAATATCATGGACAGAGGAGCCTGGGGGGTACAGTCCATGGGATCATAAAGAGTCCTACATGACTTAGTTACTAAATAATAACAACAAAATTTACATCACGTATGTAACATCTTCTGGGGAGCCATGTTCCAAAACCCATAAACAATACCAGGTAGACCAGTTACATTCTGCTAAAAGTCAATGGATAGGGACCCTCCCACAAGGAGCTAGTGTTTGCCAAGAGGTCTGACCTTGAGAAGGTCACAGGGAGAACTACCCTGATCACCTTTCTTTCTGATTTTGAACCAGTAAAAAGAAGAAAAGGGATTCCCAGACTGCCACTAACCCTTTTTTACCCATGTGTGTTAAGATTTTGACATTAAAAAAACTGCTCTATTTAAATTTTATTTATATTTAAGCACCCAGACATCAAAAAATACAAAATGAGCCAAGATTCTAGTATTCACATAACTTTAGGATAGATGAGCTACTGTATTTTAAGACCAAAGAATTGATACTTTGGAACTGTGGTGTTGGAGAAGATTCTTGAGTGTCCTGCAAGAAGATTGACTGCAAGAAGATTCTTGCAGTACCTTGGACTGCAAGGAGATCAAACCAGTCAATCCTAAAGGAAACCCTGAATATTCATTGGAGGGACTGAGCTGAAGCTGAAGCTCGAATACTTTGGGTCTCTGATGAGAAGAGCCAACTCACTGGACAAGACCTTGATGCTGGGAAAGATTGAAGTCAGGAGGAGCAGGGAGCGACAGAGGATGGATGGTTGGATGGCATGACCGACTCAATGGTTTGAGCAAGCTCAGGGAAGGACAGGGAAGCCTGGCGTGCTGCAGTTCATGGGGTCGCAAAGAGTCAGATACGACTTAGCAACTGCACACCAGCAACGAATGGATGTCTCATTAAGGAATAGGCGTTCTCTAATACAAAAAAGGGGACGTAATTGAGGATGTATCCTATTTCCTTATCTCCACTGTCTAAAGCTCTAGATATACCTGTAACGCCTTCAAATGTCTTCATGTCGGCACCGGTGATGAAATCATTTGTTTCCATCTCTCTGTGTATCTAGGTCTCTCTCTTTCTTGATTCGTGAATTGTGGCATGGGGATAGTTGATTGAAGGGTATGGGATCTAGTTTCCTGACCAGGGATCAAACCCCAGGCCCCCTGCATTGGGACTGCAGAGTCTTAGCCACCGGACCACCAGGAGAGTTTCCGTTTCTCGTTCTTTTTCTAAGCCTTCTAAGCCACTTCACTCTTTAATAGTTAGTTACAGTTTCTTTTCAGTTCTTCCCTTATACCTAGAGAATGGATTCACCAAACCATTCACACTTGCTTTACGTTATTATACCTACATAGCATTTGTGTTTGGCCCAACCGGATGAAACCCACTACTGCAGTTTCAGGCACGAGGAAACAGTCTTCTCGCAAATGGTACCTCTTCCTGCAGTCAGACTGAATACGGGGCCAATGAATCACCAGACTTCTGACCTAGGAAAAGTTGTATAAATCAATGGTACCCTGTAAATAATATATGAGACTGGAGGCTCAATAAGTCTCACGGTGAGCTCTGGGAAGAGAAGAGCCCTGGGTCAGTCAGAGTGGAGATTAATGAGGCTGTGTATATTTCCTGCTCTGCGGGTAAATAACTCAATATTTGCCAAGGAAGCCATCGACGGGAAACAGTAGACCCTGCATTGATGTGCCGGGTGTTCTGAGACCACAGTCAATAGAAATTAATTAAGTGCTACAATATCTATGAATAAATACGTCTCTAGGGAGAACTGGAAAAGTCACCAAAAAAGGAAATGGGAGAAAGAGGAAGCAAATTCTAAGAAGTGTGGCAGAAACAATGATAGATGAAGTTGTAAATAGTAGCTGAGAACAACAAAAAACTAAGTTGTAGGCACAGCCCATCCGAGGCGTGGGAAGGAGAGCCCTGGGTCCCTTAAGATTCTTCACATTCATGCATCATCCGGTCAACATTTGTCGCGGCTTCTTCCTATGAGCAATGACATTTGAGTCTTCAAGTGGGGGAGCGAGTTTGTTAGAGAGAAGTCCAAGGCTGATAGGATGGGGGGTCTTGGAAGAGGGGAGCAGTGATTATCCAGTGAGAGTGATGGAGGCATGGGCAGAGGCTGGTGAGAAGGGGTGAAGCTGTTCCGGTCTGGGTTGCCAGGAGCATGGGACAGAGACTCTTATAAAGATATTGCGTGATGAGCGTCTGAGCAGAAATCTATGTGGATTTGCTCAGAGGCTCCAACGTCAGCTTACAGGCACGAGCCAAGTGTGGAGAACGCCATGTCTGTCTGTGATGAACCAGGAATTTGAGAAGGGCGAGATGGAACTGTGTCACAGAAAAATGAGAGGGGTTCCCCTCTTGGGGAAGATGATGCTTCATTAAGATAGAAAACAGGCATGAGATGTGTGACAAGGCAGAAAATAGGAAGGAGTGGATAAAGATGTGAGCAAAGACATCTAGACAAAGAGATGACCTTGTTCAAAGGTCTCGCACTTTGGGGCAGGGGTTCCCGACTTAAAGGATCTAGTGTCTGCTGGTCTGCGGTGGGGCTGATGTCATAATAATAAAATAAAGTGAACAACAAATGCAGTGTACTCCAGTCATTCGGAAACCATCCCACCCTACTCCCGGTCTGTGGGAAAATGGTCTTCCATGAAAGTGGCCCCTGGAGTCAAAAAGGCTGGGGACTGCTGCTCTAGGGGAAAGGCTGACATTCACTGAATATGACCCATGGACTCTCCAGAAACTAGACCCTGCCGGGCTTTCAGCATCTTTGAGCATCATCTCTCATCGCCCACCCACCTGCCCAGTCTGAACTTTAGCCACACAATCCTTCCTGACCCTGGCTCCACATCCACGAATAGGAGCTCAGCAATTGCATGGTGATGGCCAGAGGGAGCAGGGCTTCAGCGGAATCCTCCCACCCCCACCCCGTGGCCCAGGAAGGTTGTCAATCACCACTGCTACTTTGAAAGGCAGTTTGCATTACAGTACGGCAGAAAATGAAGAAGAACTAAGATGAAAGTGAAAGAGGAGAGTGAAAAAAGTTGGCTTAAAGCTCACCATTCAGAAAACTAAGATCATGGCATCTGGTTCCATCACTTCATGGGAAACCGATGAGTAAATAGTGGAAACAGTGTCAGACTTTATTTTTGAGGGGCTCCAAAATCACTGCAGATGGTGACTGCAGCCAAGAAATTAAAAGACGCTTACTCCTTGGAAGGAAAGTTATGACCAACCTAGACAGCATGTTAAAAAGCAGAGATATTACTGCCAACAAAGGTCCATCCAGTCAAGGCTATGGTTTTTCCTGTGGTCATGTATGGATGTGAGAGTTGGACTATAAAGAAAGCTGAGCACCAAAGAGTTGATTGTTTTGAACTGTGGTGTTGGAGAAGACTCTTGAGAGTCCCTTGGACTACAAGGAGATCCAACCAGTCCATCCTAAAGGAAATCAGTCCTGAATATTCATTGGAAGGACTGACGTTGAAGCTGAAACTCCAATACTAGCTGACTCATTTGAAAAGACCTTGGTGCTGGGAAAGACTGCAGGTGGGAGGAGAAGGGGACGACAGAGGATGAGATGGTTAGATGGCATCACCAACTCAAATGGACATGGGTTTGGGTGGACTCTTAAGAGTTGGTGACAGACAGGGAGACCTGGCGTGCTGCAATCCACAGGGTCGCAAAGAGTCAAACACGACAGAGCGACTGAACTGAACTGTGAAGTCTTTTTCTCCCTGTCCCACAGAGGATGGAAAAGCAGCTTACGAAAATGAATTGGTTGACTTAAAGGCCCACAGTCAGAGCTCACTTCTTAACCACACCTGCCCAGCTCCTAAGCTGTTGTTTCTTTGCACCTCCCTCCCACCAAAGCAGAGAGACAAATATACAGTGTTATCAGGCTTCAGGTTTGGTTATATAAAAATGCGGCTTTTTTATCATACAAAAACTATGCACTAGAATGCACATCTATTTTTAGGAATAGCTATTATATAACAACTCAAGAGAAGACTCTACACATGGACATCACCAGATGGTCAACACCGAAATCAGATTGACTGTATTCTTTGCAGCCAAAGCTGGAGAAGCTCTATACAGTCAACAAAAGCAATACCAGGAGCAGACTGTGGCTCAGATCATGAACTCCTTATTACCAAATTCAGACTGAAATTGAAGAAAGTAGGGAAAACCACTAGACCATTCAGGTATGACCTAAATCAAACCCCTTATGATTATACGGCTTCCCTGGTGGCTCAGAGGTTAAAACATCTGCCTGCAATGTGGGAGACCTGGATTTGATCCTTGGGTCGGGAAGATCCCCTGGAGAAGGAAATGGCAACCCACTCCAGTATTCTTGCCTGGAGAATCCCATGGATGGAGGAGCCTGGTGGGCTACAGTCCATGGGGTCGCAAAGAGTTGGACACGACTGAGTGACTTCACTTCACTTCACGGTTATACAGTGGAAGTGAGAAATAGATTTAAGGGCCTAGATCTGATAGATAGAGTGCCTGATGAATTATGGAATGAGGTTCGTGACATTGTATAGGAGACAGGGATCAAGAGCATCCCTATGGAAAAGAAATGCAAAAAAGCAAAATGGCTGTCTGGGGAGGCCTTACAAATAGCTGTGAAAAGAAGAAAAGCGAAAAGCAAGGGTGAAAGATTTAAGCATCTGAATGGAGAGTTCCAATGAAGACCAAGAAGAGATAAGAAGG
>SJYX01017789.1:62596-80384 GCA_006410675.1 Oreotragus oreotragus
GAAGAAAAGTTATGACCAGCCTAGATAGCATATTCAAAAGCAGAGACATTACTTTGCTGACTAAGGTCCGTCTAATCAAGGCTATGGTTTTTCCTGTGGTCATGTATGGATGTGAGAGTTGGACTGTGAAGAAGGCTGAGCACCAAAGAATTGATGCTTTTGAACTGTGGTGTTGGAGAAGACTCTTGAGAGTCCCTTGGACTGCAAGGAGATCCAACCAGTCCATTCTGAAGGAGATCAGCCCTGGGATTGCTTTGAAAGGAATGATGCTAAAGCTGAAACTCCAGTACTCTGGCCACCTCATGGGAAGAGTTGACTCATTGGAAAAGACTCTGATGCTGGGAGGGATTGGGGGCAGGAGGAAAAGGGGACGACCGAGGATGAGATGGCTGGACGACATCACTGACTCAATGGACGCAAGTCTGGGTGAACTCAGGGAGTTGGTGATGGACAGGGAGGCCTGGCGTGCTGTGATTCATGGGGTCGCAAAGAGTTGGACATGACTGAGCACCTGAACTGAACTGAACTGAACCAAAACTAATATAAAATATCATGGTTTGTATTCATCTAAGAAATAAACAGGGCTTCCCAGGTGTTTAAGTGGTAAAGAATCCATCTGCCACTGCAGGAGATGAGGGCTCAATCCCTGGGTTGGAATGCCCCTTGGAGAATGAAATGGCAACACACTCCAGTTTTCTTGCTTGGGAAATCCCATGGACAGAGGAGAATGGCATGCTGCATTCCATGGGATCGCAAATACTTGGACATGACTTAGTGATGAAACAACAACAAGAAATGACAACATTATGGAGAGGTGAGTGTGGTCATGGCATTCTGATTCCTTGATAATAATGTTTTCTGTTATTAAAATGTGTTCCATAGACAATGTCTGCATTCCTGCTGCCAGTCAAGCCCAAATGTTGAAATCCTAACCTGCTATGTACAGGGATTAGGTTATGGGGCCTTTGGGAGGTGGTGAGTTCATGAGGGTGGGGCCCTTTTGAATGGGATGAGTGCCCTTAATAAACAGACCTTGTTATTGAGTGCCTTGTTTAATGAGTGCCCTTAATAAACAGAAGAATACATTTTCTCACACAATGAGAAGAATATGAACTTGGAAGCAGTTTCTCATCAGACTCTGGGTCTGCTGGCAATCTAGTTTTGGACCTCCCTGCCTCCAGATACCTGAAAAATAAATGTCTGTTGTTTATCAGCCACGTAGTCCACGGTATTCTTTCATAACAGCCCAAATGAACTAAGAGGGTTTGGGGTTAGGATCCAAAGCATCTGTGAAGAGGTTTAGACCAACACTGGGCTTATACGTTCCAAGTAGACTTAGTTTCTCTCCATGTCTAAATCCATATTGGAAAAGAAAGGCACAAATTCCAGAAAATGAAGCTAATACGGCTAGCTCTCTAAGCATGACGCCTGTGAAAAATGTGTCTTTACTTTTGTAAGACTGATTTCTTAATCTGTGTAAATAATGTACCCCAATTTAAAGATGAAAAAACAATGCAGGTGGAAGAGTAAGAAAAAAAGAAAAAGGAGCTGGGAAACCGAGGAAGAGACTGAATTTAGCTAAAGGTGGGCAGTTGACGTAGTTAGAGTCTGATTAAACACTGAACGGGAAGTGCCAAACTAAAAATAATCCGCAAACTTACACATTAACTGGGACTGCAAGTTAACCACCAACACGTTGTGTGCAAGTCAGGTCGAGTATATTGTGTTGGCAAACTAGGAAGATGTATTCGAATATAACACAGTAATAGAATTGATCATTCTAGCTCCTCATCATAGAAGGTTACCTCTAAGGATTTCTGGGTTTGGAGATAGAGGAAAAAGTGGGTGAGAAAGTCACTTTATGAGAGTCAGTGGTTATTTTATAGTACAGGTTTTTAAATTATGTCTCAAAACACACGATACTGTTACAACTGTTTTCTTTTTTTTTTTTTTGTATTTATTTTTTTTTTTTACACGAACTCCCAAACATGAACCCCCCTCTCACCTACCAAACTGTTTTCAAAATATTCATTTCTCTTAACTGAATAAAAGTATTTGTCTACGTGAAGAAAACGGAAAATAATTTTTTTACCTAAGGAATCAATGCTGAAGCCAAATGAAGGTGATAATGGATCCACACACAATCAAAACCCACTAAAACAACTGTAGACTATCACCTTCTCATTTGGTTATCTTTAAACTTTACAGATGGTACAATCAATATGAGCGTTGCAGCAATATCATCACTGGATGTGATACATTAAAAGTAGAAATGTGCAGTAGCTATCACTGTGACATTCCAACCTTCTGGTAAATCTCCCTTAAAGATGTTCACCTTCAGCCTAATGATATATTTATGTGGATTCAAAATTCCTGTGAGCATTAATAGAACCTTTGATGACTTAACAAATGGAAAAGCAGGATGTTAGGATGAGCTATGAGATGATACATTTAATTTATTCCTAAAATATATAACACTGCTTGCTGTGACTGTTCCAACTGGAGTAATTGGTTGCAATTAAAATAATGAGATATTCTAAATAATGATACATGCAATACAAATGCAGAGGGATATGTAATTTGTAATTCCCTTATCATTTTTATGCTGATACATTTCTTCGTAATTATAATAAGCTTCTGAGCTAATAGGAATACATTTTGTCCTCTGGACTATATTCTGGAGGAATTATTTCTCAACATTGCTAATGTGAAAACCACTTGACTGAACCTAAAATATATATAAACATGTAATTTGGAAAATAAACTTTGGGAAACTATTGGGAGCTTTCTACAACCTGAAGACAGGCTTACTCTCTGACTCAGCACTTCTGCATCTGGGCAAATATCCGATATGTTTTTTTAATGTGTGGTCACCGGGAGACATGTGCAGGAGAGCCTGTTCTGCGCATGTCTAAACATGAAGCCATTCTGTACTGTTTTAGATGACCAAGCAATCCCACTTCTGGACACATACCCAGAGAAAACCGTAATTCAAAAAGGCGCATGTACCCCAGTGCTCATAGCAGCACTATTCACAACAGCCCAGACATGGAAACAACCGAAAGCAACAGAGGAACAGATAAAGCAGATGCGGTATGTGTGTATATAGTGGGATACTACTCAGCCGTAAAAAAGGACTCCAAATTGGGTCATTTGGAGAGATGTGGATGGACCTGGAGACCATCGTACAGAGTGAAGTTAAGTCAGAAAGAGAAAAACAAATATCATCTGTTAAGGCATATATGTGAAAATCTGAAAAAAAAAAATTTGCATAAACAATCTTATTGAGAAAACAGTAAGAGACACACAGACTAGAGATCAAAGGGAATGGGCACGAAGCAGAAAGGGAAAGAGAGGGGGACGAATCAGGAGTCTGGGACTGACACACGCCCACTTTTACGTATAAAATAGATAAATAGTGAGAACCTCGTGTATAGTACAAGGAAGTTTACGCAGTGCCCTTTGGTCATCCAAATGGGAGAGAAATTAAAAAAAAAAAAAAGAGGATTTATGCATACATACAGCTGATTCACTCTGCTGTATAACAGAAATTAATACAACACTGTAAAGCAACTCTACTCCAAGTAAAATTTTTTAAAACTTGAAAAAAAAAAAAAAAGTTCTGAAAAGCTACAGACATTTGAGAGTAAAGTTAAGGCCCCTGGCTGTGTGACCTGCTTGAGTCGAGGCAGTGAGCATGATTTGGACATTAGATATGGGACCTTCATGGCAGAATTACTGCTCATGTATTAGGTGTGATTCGAAACAAAGTAAGTTCAAACTGCTAGGCACAACATAAATAAGATACAAGGATGTAATATACAACACGGGGCATATAACTAATACTTCACGGGGTCGCAAAGAGTTGGACATGACTGAGTGACTGAACTGAACTGAACTGAACCTAGAAAAGTGCTGAATCACTGCTACACACCTGAAACTAATGTAATGTTATCCATCAACTGTACTCCAAGAAAAAAGTTAGTTCCTATCCTTGATAATAGGATACTTAACATTAGCCATTCATTGAAGGCTCTGAGTACAAACAAATGTATTGATTGCCTGTGTGAATACTATTCTACTAAACTTATGTGTATGAACTCCTGCAGTCCCGAGGGTAGCTTTTCTTCTCCCCCTCTTCTATTTGCCATGAAGTGATGGGACCGGATGCCATGACCTTAGTTTTTTGAATATTGAGTTTTCAGCCAGCTGTTTCTCTCTCCTGTTTCACACTCTTCGAGAGGCTCTTTAGTTCCTCTTCACTGGGCTGGCTTTTGGGGAGTGGATATAAACAAATGGAGGAGTCAGACAGGTGGACACAGTGGGGAAGAGGATTCCAGGCAGAGGAAGCCCCTCATGATGGGGTCTATGGATGGGAATCAGTGTAGCGTCCTGGAGCAACGAGTGGAGCGAAAATATCACCAGAGAGGGATAAGCTTGCAGAGGTGAGTTCAGGCAGGTCCCGGGAGGGCTTTTAGGATGAGAATTTCCCTTGTACGGAAGTGTGACTCAAGTATCTGAGGGTTTGCAGCAAGAGGGATAACCTCTCACTCCAACTGTAATTTTTGGTAAACTGACACTGGATTGTATAAGAGTGGTGATGAGAGAACCCCCCAGGGAGCTCTCCTAACGACAAAGATGGAAACGACACTGGCCTGGAGAAAAATGCCACTGGAAGGAATGAAGGAACCCAGGAAGAATCTAAAATAGAGTGGACAGGGCTTATGAATGGAGTCTACGGATGGGTGTGGCAACAGGGAAGGAAAGGAATCCAGCGTGTGAGTCTCAGTTCCCACTCGACACACACATGCCGAGGAAAAGAGCGCGTGAGTGTTTGTCAGTGACGGAGTCAAGTAGCTTTGTTTCCCACGTCTTCCTGTTGGGTTGCCCTGCAGGCATTCTGAGGGTTGAGATCAAGTAAGCGGCTGGATACAGGATGAGAGCCAAGAATTTGGGCCTTCTCACAACATAAATGTTATATATAACACTGCCTGTGGACATAGCACAGACAAAGGGAAAATGAGAGGCTATCCTGGTGGCTCAGACAGTAAAAAATCTGCCTACGATATAGGAGACTCAGGTTCGATTCCTGGGTGGCGAAGATCTCTGGAGGAGAAAATGGCAACCCTCTCCAGTATTCTTGCCTGGAGCATCCCATGGACAGAGGAGCCTGGTGGGCTACANGACATAGCACAGACAAAGGGAAAATGAGAGGCTATCCTGGTGGCTCAGACAGTAAAAAATCTGCCTACGATATAGGAGACTCAGGTTCGATTCCTGGGTGGCGAAGATCTCTGGAGGAGAAAATGGCAACCCTCTCCAGTATTCTTGCCTGGAGCATCCCATGGACAGAGGAGCCTGGTGGGCTACAGTCCATGTGGTCGCAAAGAGTCGGACACGACTGTGCAACTAACTTTCACTATGACGATAAATGCTGTGCTATCACGATAAATGTTCTGTTTGAACACTCAGACAAGGACAAAGCTGAAGCCCTAAGAGAGTCCACCATGAGAACTCGGACAGAAGAGGGGACAGTAAAGAACACTGGAAAAACACTGTGCAAGCATGTGCTACCGCTGGAGTTGAGAAAATGTGTGCCGTACAGAAACGGTTTCATGAAAAGAAAACAATCACAGCAGCTAAAGAGTTTAAGAGGACTTCCCTGACGGTTCAGCGGTTACAAATCTGCCTGCCAGCGCAGGGGACACGTGTTCAATCCCTGGTTGAGTAACTAAGATCCCACGAAGCCCGTGCGCTACAGCTATTGAACGTGCATGCCTCAACTACCGAAGCCCCCGCACCCTAGAGTCTGTGCTCTGCAACAAGAGAAGCCCCTGGAATGAGAAGCCCACGCAACGCAATAGTGGGCAGCCCTCACGCAGCAAAGACGACCCGGCACAGCCAAATAAGCACATATCTAGGGCTTCCCTGGTGGCTCAGGGAAGCCTGCAACGCAGGAGACCTGGGTTTGACCCGTGGGTCAGGAAGATCCCCCGGAGAAGGGAAAGGCTCCCCACTCCAGGATTCTTGGGTCCCCTGGTGGCTCAGCTGGTAAAGAATTCGACAAGGGTTCGATCCGTGGGTTGGGAAGATCCCCTGGAGACGGGAACAGCTACCCACTCCGGTATTCCGGCCTGGAGAATTCCATGGGTTTTAAGATGCTTTTTAAAAATAAATTCCCTAGATTGAACCAAACAGAAGTGAAACGTATAACATTAAAATATAAATACATCTCTGTTTTAGGGGTGTGTGTGTATGTGTGTGAGTGTGTGTGTGCACGTGTATGTGCATGTGAAAGAAAGGAGTCTCCACTATTTGCAAAGCTTTTGAGAAAGGCTCTCTCGTGCAGCATGAGGAGTCTAATTTTCCTGGTGGCTTTCCAGAGAGAAATCAAAGTTATGAAATGGGCGTCTTTATTTTCTGGAGCCGACAGAAGTCTGATAGCTAAGGGTACCCCATTACCCAATTTACTGCCAGGTGGTTTGTTACCTTGGGTTTCCCGGGTGATCATGTCAAATGAAAGCCAGATGGCAACTCGGTCTGCTGGAAGACATCACAGAGGGGCCCTAAGAGGGCCTGCCTGACAATTATGCATTTGCTAAAGTCTCATCAACATCATCTAACTTTCCTGCTAAAACGCCACCTTGGAATAAAAATACTGTACGGTCAGCACAAGCTCTGCAAGAACAGAGTCCTTTGGGTACACGGTGAAGCCCCAGATTGAACGACTGGTATTTACCTGATACTATGTAACCATTTCATCTTCTGCCACTCTCTTTTTATTTTGCCTTCAATGGTTAGACCGACTCAGTGGTCATGACTCTGAGCAAACTCTAGCAGATAGCAAAGGACAGAGGAGCCCGGTGTGCTGGAGTTCACGGGGGTCGTGAAGAAACCTGACATGACTTAGTGACTGAACAATGATAGCAACACTTTCCTGACACGTTTCCCCAAGTGCACGTGGCTACTGTCCTGGACAAACAGGATAACAGGCACTTCTCGGGGAGACATGGAGGACACCATGTCACCAGTGTGCAGGAGTCAGCAGGTCTACAGCGGCACTCGCTGGATTCAAAGAAGTAAAAAGTAAAAGTCACTCAGTTGTGACCAACTCTTTGCGACCCCATAGGCTATACAGTGCAAGGAATTCTCCAGGCCAGAATACTGGAGTGGGTAGCCGTTCCCTTCTCCAGGGGATCTTCCCAACCCAGGGATCAGACTCAGGTCTCCCACACTGCAGGCAGATTCTTTACCAGCTGAGTCACCAGGGAAGCCCAAGAATCCTGGAGTGGGGAGCCTTTCCCTTCTCCAGGGGATCTTCCTGACCCAGGAATCAAACTGGGGTCTCCTGCATTGCAGGCGGATTCTTTACCAACTGAGTTATCAGGGAATTCCTCGCTGGCTTCTGAACACACCAAATGCCCCGTCTACACTGAGGTGGGCTGGTGTCATTCCAGGGCTGGTTTATACTCTGACCTTCTGAGCCTCCAGACTGAACAGCAGGAGCTTGCAGGGGAGGCAGGGGCCATGCTTCGCCCCAGGACACGTGGAAAGGAAGCCTTAGTCCCTGACCATGAAGCCTAGATGAGCGTGAGGGTCCTGCCCTTGATTACGGAGAGAGTGAGGGCAGAAACTCGCACCCGGTCCGCAATCACCAGTGTCATACTGATCACGAACACCAGCACTCTCGTACTTGGGACAGGACGTGAAAAATGAGGCTTCTCACAGCTTTGGAGTTTCAGCACTGTTGTACACATGTGATGTTCCAAAATAAGAAGCCACGTGATATTAAACTATATTGTAGAAATCCCGAAAGGCAAAGCAGGAAGTAAAGGGAGCCTATGATATCTTTACCAGATATTTTGTTTTTTGTTGTTTAATCACTCAGTCCTGTCCGACTCTCTGCGACCCCATGGACTGTAGCCCGCCAGGCTCCTCTGTCCTTGGAATTCTCCAGACAGGAATACTGAAGTGAGTAACCATTCCCTTCTCCAGGGGACCTTCCCTACCCAGGGATCAAACCCAGGTTTCCCACATCGCAGGCAGATTCTTTACCGTCTGAGCCACCAGGGAAGCCCATATGAATGATCGTTTATTAAGCCAGTACTCACTCATAGAAAAAAAATATATATGAAGAATTCTCATCAGCTCAACCCAGTGTCAATCAGGTCTATGATTAAGAGGAAGATTTAGTGCATGGGAAAATGGCAAGGCTTGTTTAGAAGTCAGGGGCAACTGACAGCAGCTTAATTTATAAAATACACAAACAGCTCATACAACTCAACAATTAAAAACAAAATCCAATAGAAAAGTTGGCAGAAAACCTAAACAGACATTTCTCCAAAGAGGACACACAGATGGCCAATAGGCACATGAAAAGATGCCCAGTATTGCTGTTTACGAGACGTGCAGATCAAAACTATAACGACATACCACCTCACACCAGTCAGAATGGGCATCATTAACAAGTCTGCAAATTGAAGTCAGGGGCAACTGACAGCAGCTTAATTTATAAAATACACAAACAGCTCATACAACTCAACAATTAAAAACAAAACCCAATAGAAAAGTTGGCAGAAAACCTAAACAGACATTTCTCCAAAGAGGACACACAGATGGCCAATAGGCACATGAAAAGATGCCCAGTATTGCTGTTTACGAGACGTGCAGATCAAAACTATAACGACATACCACCTCACACCAGTCAGAATGGGCATCATTAACAAGTCTGCAAATAGTAAATGCTGGAGATGGTGTGGAGAAGAGAGAAGCCTCCTCCCTTGTCTGTGGGAATGGAAATCGCTGTAGCCACTGTGGAAAGCAGTGTGGAGTTTCCTCCACAAACGATACACAGAATTACCATGGGATCTGGCAGTTCCACTCCTGGGCATATATCCAGATAAATCTATGATTCAAAAAGATACGTGCACCCCTACGTTCCTTTGTTGTCCTGTCATTCAGTCCTGTCCGACTCTGCGACCCCATGGACGGCAGCATGCCAGGCCTCCCTGTCCTTCACCATCCCCCAGAGTTTACCCAAACTCATGTCCATCGAGTCGGTGATGCCATCCAGCCATCTCACTCTCTGTCACCCCCTTCTCCTCCTGCCCTCAATCTTTCCCAGCATCAGGGTCTTTTCCAATGAGTCAGCTCTTTGCATCAGGTGGCCAAAGGATTGCAGTTTCAGCTTCAACATCAGTCCTTCCAATGAACACCCAGGACTGATCTCTTTAGAATGGACTGGTTGGATCTCCTTGCAGTCCAAGGGACTCTCAAGAGTCTTCTCCAACACCACAGTTCAAAAGCATCAGTTCTTCTGCACTCAGCCTTCTTTGTGGTCCAACTCTCACATCCATACAGACTACTGGAAAAACCGTACCTTCGCCTTGACAGACCTTGGACAGGAAAGGGATGTCTCTGCTTTTTAATACACTGTCTAGGTTTGTCATAGCTAATCTTCCAAGGAGCAAGTGTCTTTTAATTCTGTGGCTGCAGTCACCATCCACATTGATTTTGGAGCCCAAGAAAATGAAATCTGACTCTGTTTCCACGTTTTCCCCATTTATTTGCCATGACATGATGGGACCGGATGCCATGATCTTAGGTTTTTGAATGCCGAGTTTTAAGCCAGCTTTTTCACTCTCCTATGTTCATAGTAGTGCTATTCACAGCAGCCAAGACATGCAAGAAACCTGAATTTCCATTCACAGAGGAATGCATAAAGATGATGTGGTACGTATATATATATAGTTGAATACATCTCAGCCACTATAGAGAACAGAATAATGCCATTTCAACAGGTGGCTGCACCTAGGGATTATCATATTGAGTGAAGATGTCTCAGATGGATTCCATATGATCACTTATAAGTGGAACCCAAAATATAACCTAAATATAAATATAGTCGAAATTTTAAAATATATCCAAGAGAAAGAACTTTAAGAAAAGACAATCCTGTTGATTCATGTGGTGCCTGTGTTTGATGTGATGCCATCTTGAGAGTCCCTTGGACTGCAAGGAGATCCAACCAGTCCATTCTGAAGGAGATCAACCCTGGGATTTCTTTGGAAGTAGTGATGCTAAAGCTGAAACTCCTGTACTTTGGCCACCTCATGCAAAGAGTTGACTCATTGGAAAAGACCCTGATGCTGGGAGGGATTGGGGGCAGGAAGAGAAGGGGACGACGGAGGATGAGATGGCTGGATGGCATCACGGACTCGATGGACGTGAGTCTGAGTGAACTCCAGGAGTTGGTGATGGACAGGGAGACCTGGCGTGCTGCGATTCATGGGGCTGCAAAGAGTTGGACACGACTGAGTGACTGAACTGAACTGAACTGAAGCCAAAGAGAGATTACAGCACAATATAGTGTTAGTCGCTCAGTCGTTTCCGACTCTGTGACCCCATGGACCGCAGCCCACCAGGCTCCTCTGTCCATGGCATTCTCCAGGCAAGAATACTGGAGCGGGTTGCCAGTTCCTCCTCCAGGGGATTTTTCTGAGCCAGGGACTGAACCCAGGTTTCCTGCATTCCAGGCACAGTCTTTTCCGTCTGAGCCATGAGAGAAGCCCTAAAGAGAAATTCACAGGACTCGTATTTGGTTTTGCTCATAAGAGGAAATATGCATGTTTATTTAAAGACACCTATCTGTTCCGTCCCTTAGCCCCTCCCAACCTCCAGGTAAAATTCTAAGAATGTTTTATTATGTGAGCTTTTATGAGTGACCGATGACCTGGACACGGATTCATTGGCAGAGTTACAAAAACTCTACTGAAACAGGGATCTCGCTGGGAAAGAGAGGGCAGGAGGAGAAGGGGGCGACAGAGGATGGGATGGTTGCATGGCATGATTGACTCGATGGACATGAGTTTGAGCCAACTCCGGGAAATGGTGAAGGACAGGGGAAGCCTGGCGTGCTGCGGCCCATGTGGTCGCAGAGAGTCAGATAGCACTTAGCCGCTGAACAACAACTGAAAGACACAGGTAGAGTATCAGCCTCTCGGCTGACGCATTCTTGAAGGTCAGGAAGCGCCCGTCGGGAAGATCCAGAGACAGCCTGCTGACTCTGCCAAAGATGGCACACTTTTCGCCCAAGCAGCTGCAATGTCCCACCTCATCCTTTTTTTTTTTTTTTGCCTATGTTTTTCAGTTTCCAGACACATGTATCTAACCGGGTACAACATTCCCCTTGGCAACAACAGAGTTCAATCCTGCCTCCGTTCCAGAGATTTCTCTGTCTGGTATCTGGGGGAGCCGTTTGCCAAGGAGGCAGAAGAATAGCAGGCCAACATCTGAGTGGCTTTCTCTCGTCTTTAATCCCTTCCGAGAGGCTCCATCCGCAGTGAGCTGGGCGACTCATTGACAACTCCACATGATTGCAGCGGGGCGGATTTTCTGTCTTTGCATTGAGGATTCCCTTCCTTATTCAAACTGCTCTTTTCAGCCCGGGCCAGAGAATTCATGATATTCACCCCCAAACGTCCCCTTCTGTGTGAACACAGAACATAACGAGGACACTCTTATCCACGTCTTCTGCACACGTTCCTGGTTTCGTCCGCAGCCCGACAATACTTCCTTGTTCTTCTTTGATGCATTAAAAAAAAAAATCCCTATGGAAATGACTCATTGCTCAAGCTCTGTGTCATCAGCGTGGCCCCCGGAGCCCACAAGAGCATTACTTCAGGAACAAGGATAGACATGTCCTCATGCAAAGCACATCTTAGTCTGTGAGAGACCAGATTCTCTAAGCCTCAGTCAACTGCCTTCTGGGAAGAACCAATTAAAAAAATAAATTTAAAAAAAAAAAGGGCAAAATTGGTACAAATCTCTGCCTCCAGACCAGGCAGTAGGAAATCATTTTACCATAGCTGAATGCACAGAACAGATCACTGTTAAATGTGGAGCTGGGAACGACAAATTGGAAATAAACCTTGGCACTTGAGCCACTGTAGGAAATGAGATGACATACCGCTACGTAATGACTCCAGGAATATCTGAGCTTTTCTTTAGCACATGGAAAGAAAGGGGAGTGGCTGGCCACGGTGACATCCTGGTCCATTCATAGATGATGAGGAAGACTGGAGTAATATTCAAAATGTAAGTGACCATGGGGTCTGGAGGCTGGCTGCTCAAACGCCAAAAAAGAGCAAGGCTGGTGGAAAGGACAGTTATATTTTGGATACCGGCAGTGGTGGGGCTGAGTGGGTAGAGAAACAGACTTCTATCCAAATGGCTCCTGGTCACTGACAATTGGAGGCAAGAGTTTTTATAGACAGAGGGAGGGGGCTTCATGTGGAAACACCACAGTCAGCTCTGACAGTCATCCTGGAATGGGTCATCGGTGGTCTGCCCAGCGTCATCTTTATGGTCTCAAGTACAGTTAATCTTCAGGTCCTGGAGGAGGGCATGGCAACCCACTGCAGTATTCTCGCCTGGAGAATCCCACGGGCAGCGGAGCCTGGTGGGCTCTAGGCCATAGCGTCGCCAAGAGTCAGACAGGACTGCAGCAACTGAGAGGACAATCTGCAGTGCCCAGGTCACTTGGTGCCCCTCTCCTTTGAGGCCAGTTCTCAGAAATGAGGCGGCTGACGTCATGGCTACAGTCTGGTCGTCATGGAATTCACTTCTCCACCTGGTGGGGCTTCAGTGTCCATAAGCATTTCAGAGGATGATCCACAGCCTCTGAGGAGCAACCCAAGCTCCGTGATTTGGCTTAACGGCTAACCTATTATTATTTGGTCCCCTCTGACTGTTTTCCTTTGTTTCTGCACGTTCTCATTTCTACAATTAAACTTTTTCTTTTAATCTCCAGCTCAAGAGCAGACTCTCCTGGGCATCTCATCAGCGGGTTGCAAGTTGACGGCCATCCTCATCTCAGTCCAGGATACAGCTAAGTTTTTATCCAAAAATACAGCTGAGGTTCCTTTCCCCCAGCCTTGCTCTTCATTGGCTTTTGAGCAGCGAGCCACCAGACCCCCACTGTCAGGAGCTGTGAACCTCGGCCGGGGTGTCGCTGAGAACAGTCATCACCCTTTCCCGAGTAACACACATGTGAGTCTGTGAAAAGACATTTCAAACTGCAAGCACTGTGTCCACACGAGAAGGTTCAAGTGTTTCATCAGTAGACAGCTGAGCTCATGTTTTTTTTTTTTTAATTTTCTAATTGAAGGATCATTGCTTTACAGAATTTGGCTGTTTACTGTCAAATCTCAGCTTGAATCAGTCATAGGTATACACATGTCCCCTCCCTCTTGAAACCCCCTCTCACCTCCCTCCCCATCTCACCCTGCTAGGTTGATACAGAGTCCCTGTTTGAGTTTCCCGGAGACATACAGCAGAGACAGCTGGGCATCTTGAAGCCATTTCTCGAACGTTCACCTCTCTCAGTCTGTGAACGAATTTGGCAACATAAGAGCACTTCCAGACGTGGTGGCCATGTTCATGGAGAAGGCACCTAATCTGCTATTTTAGACAGGAAAAATTACAGCACATTTTCCAATAGGCTGTCGCAGAATTCTCGTATCGTCATTTCTAGAGACATATTCGTCCTTTATTTTCACTATAAGCCTTTTATTTTTTTTAAAGATTTTTTTTATGGGGACCATTTTTAAAGTCTTTATTCAATTTGTTATGACAGTCAGTTCAGTCACTCAGTCATGTCCAACTCTTCGCAACCCCATGAATCGCAGCACGCCAGGCCTCCCTGTCCATCACCAGCTCCTGGAGTTCACTCAGACTCACGTCCATCGAGTTCTTCTGTTTTATGTTTTGGTGGTTTAGACGCAAGGCACGTGGGATCTTAACTCCCCGATCAGGGATGGAACCCATACTCCTGGCAGTGGAAGCTGAAGTCTTAACCACAGGACCCCCCAGGGAAATCCATGCAGGCCCTTTAGACCATGGTAATACCCTCAGTAACGTTCCCTTGTGGAGCCTCCCTGGTGACTCAGCGGTGAAGAATCGCGGGTTCAATCCCTGGGTTGGGAAGATCCCCTGGAGGAGGCAACGGCAACCCACTCCAGTATTCTTGCTTGGGAAATCCCATGGACAGAGAAGCCTGGCAGGCTAGAATCCATGGGGTTGCAAAAGAGGCGGACACAATTTAGCAACTAAAACAACACTAATGACAAAGTTCTGTTGCATAGATTAGATCTAATGTTTGGAAAATTACCCACGCTAATGCTGGAGGAAACCTCATCTTAGAGTCATTTCAGGCAGCTCAGCTCCATCCTGAGGCTCTTGACTTGTTTATAGCCAGTCTGACTGGTCCCATCGCGGTAGCACTTTTAATTGTCACTGTTGACACTCGAGCCTTAGGGAATCATCTTTCATCCTTCTAAACATGCTCCCAGTCTCACCTGATGGTTCTTCCCTTTACCTCTGTAACTGGGAACCTCCTGAAGACGCCAGGGTCGGAAACTCACTCTTCTCGCTCTGCGTGTACCTTTGTTTAAGACTGAGTTAATGTTTATGACTTTGACCACCATCAGGCACGTTCTTGGGCAAAATGAGAGAGGTGAAATTTTACAGCGTCTCCATCAGCTTCTCCAACCTCTCTTAGCGGTACCCAATCACTGGTTTCTGTGAAGCTCTCAGAATGTTCCAGTGCTCATGGTCTCCCTCCCTGTGGAACTCTGAGGATTTCCTTCTGTTTCATGGTCAAATTCAGTGTTGAGCTAGATGCACTGTCAGGTAGCCAAGCCAACCCCAAACAAAAATTTTTTTAAAAATCAGTTGATTTTAATTGGAGGCCATTTACCGTCAGGTGGTGGTTTTTGCCATACAGTGACACTGAATCAGTCACAGGTGTATAAAATAGGTTTAAAATCATTTGCATATTCACCTATCCAATTTCTGCCCAATTTTTTCTTTTGCCTCACCTTTCGGCTTGTGGCATCTTAGCTCCCTGATCAGAGGTTAAACTGGTGCCCCTTGCCGTGGGAACACAGAGTCCTAACCACTGGACTGCCAGGGCATTCCCAAATAAATACAAAAAAAACAAACAAACAAAAATAAATAAATAAATAAATAAATACCCAAAAAAAAAAGTAGATTCGTCTCAGACAAGAAGAGAGAGAGACTGCTAACCAGGAAGCTTAGGGGGTGGCTTCTCAGATGGTTCGGTGGTAAAGAATCCACCTACAATGCAGGAGATGCAGGTTTGATTCCTGGCTGGAGAAGATCCCCTGGAGGAGGAAGTGGCAACCGTCTCTGGGACTCTTGCCTGGAGAATCCCATGGACAGAGGAGCCGGGTAGGGCTACGGGGTCACAAAGAGTCGGACATGACTGAAGCGACCGAATACACCATCTTCAGTTCTGAGTTCACATTGTTCCCATCTCTTTGAGGCCAGTTCTCAGAAATGAGGCAGCTTATATCATGGCTACAGTCCGATTGTCATGGAATTCACTTCTCCACCTCGTAGGGTTTCCAGCACGCACGCCTGCACACGCCTGCATGACATTTTTCAATACAGACGAATTCCAGCTTCTCACCTTCTTTAAGAAATGTCTCAGCGAAAGGAAATCCTGGGGCAGNCTTTGAGGCCAGTTCTCGGAAATGAGGCAGCTTATATCATGGCTACAGTCCGATTGTCATGGAATTCACTTCTCCACCTCGTAGGGTTTCCAGCACGCACGCCTGCACACGCCTGCATGACATTTTTCAATACAGACGAATTCCAGCTTCTCACCTTCTTTAAGAAATGTCTCAGCGAAAGGAAATCCTGGGGCAGCGGGAGGGAAGCTGACAGAACCTGCACCTTGTCCAGCACGGGGAGAGGCTGTCAGAGAGGCATGGCTTCTCCCAGAGGCTGCAAACACATCAGTTCCCCATCTTCAAACGAAACCACTAAAGGAGCGTGCAGCAGAGCCGAACCTCCCACGTTCTGGAAGGGTCTAGACTCCTCCCCCAGTTCGTGGGCTGCCCCCTGAGGGGCCATTCAGCAATCAGCCTGGGTATCCCACGTCCCCCTTGGACTCTGCAGCAAACACAGCAGGGCAAGGCTTCTAAGCTTTCCTCCTTGAGCTCCTCAGCCCAGGCAGCCCACCCCCTTGCCCACACGTGAAACCCACCACCGCCACGAGCCGCCGCCCTCGGCCCTGTCTTCACTCGGTCTCCAGAAATGACTTTCCAATTGCCCGTGTCCCAGGGCTTCCCTGGTGCTCAGCGAGTNGGCAAGGCTTCTAAGCTTTCCTCCTTGAGCTCCTCAGCCCAGGCAGCCCACCCCCTTGCCCACACGTGAAACCCACCACCGCCACGAGCCGCCGCCCTCGGCCCTGTCTTCACTCGGTCTCCAGAAATGACTTTCCAATTGCCCGTGTCCCAGGGCTTCCCTGGTGCTCAGCGAGTAAAGAATCCGCCCGCAACGCGAGAGGCCTGGGTTCGATCCCTGAGTTGGGAAGATCCCCTAGAGAAGGGAAAGGTCACCCACTCCAGTCTTCTGGCCTGGAGAATTCCAGGGACTGTATACTCCTTGGGGTCACAAAGAGTCAGACACGACCGAGCGACTTTCACTTTTCCTTTACATTCTTGCACACCCAGAGTTGCCTCTTCATTTCAAATGCAAGCAGTCAGTACTACACACCGATTTCATTAATTTGAACACTGTATTTGTCCGGAGGGAAAGGCAGGTAATAAAAATAAGGTTCATTTCAGTTCAGTAGCTCAGTCGTGTTCGACTCTTTGCGACCCCATGAATCACAGCATGCCAGACCTCCCTGAGGATGGGTATATTATGAGTCTGTCTCTTTTCTGTGTGGTTGCGAGGAGCCATGGACGGTACAAATAAATAGTTAACAGAAATTAATTCTGTTGTTTGTAAGATATTACTTCATTAAATTTTATTGGATTTTCAAAACTGTGCTGTTAACCACGGGAGTATAAGACAATCTCCAGTGGATGTCTGCTGTGAATTAAGGGAATGAAAGCTTAAAATCATGGGCAACTTTTAAATTCTGTGACTGGAATGTACTCACTGTTTATTCATTTAAATGGTGAGTCTTTAAGTAAATTATGTACTTGTTGTTCAGTTGATCAGTCGTATCCGACTCTTCGCGACCCCATGAATCGCAGCACACCAGGCCTCCCTGTCCATCACCAACTCCCGGAGTTCACTCAGACTCGTGTCCATCGAGTCCATGATGCCGTCCAGCCATCTCATCCTCAGTCGTCCCCTTCTCCTCCTGCCCCCAATCCCTCCCAGCATCAGAGTCTTTTCCAGTGAGTCAACTCTTCTCATGAGGTGGCCAAAGTACTGGACTTTCAGCTTCAGCATCATTCCTTCCAAAGAAATCTCAGGGCTGATCTCCTTCAGAATAGACTGGTTGGATCTCCTTGCAGTCCAAGGGACTCTCAAGAGTCTTCTCCAACACCACAGTGCAAAAGCATCCATTCTTCAGCGCTCAGCTTTCTTCACAGTCCAACTCTCACATCCATACGGGACCACAGGAAAAACCATAGCCTTGACTAGACGGACCTTTGTTGGCAAAGTAATGTCTCTGCTTTTGAATATGCTATCTAGGTTGGTCATAACTTTCCTTCCAAGGAGTAAGCGTCTTTTAATTTCACGGCTGCAATCACCATCTGCAGTGATTTTGGAGCCCCCCAAAACAAAGCCTGACACTGTTTCCCCATCTATTTCCCATGAAGTGATCGGACCAGATGCCATGATCTTCGTTTTCTGAATGTTGAGCTTAAAAGCCAACTTTTTCACTCTCCACTTTCACTTTCATCAAGAGGCTTTTTAGTTCCTCTTCACTTTCTGCCATAAGGGTGGTGTCATCTGCATA
>SJYX01017789.1:85508-121442 GCA_006410675.1 Oreotragus oreotragus
CCTTCCAATGAATATTCAGGACTGATCTCCTTTAGGATGGGCTGGTTGGATCTCCTTGCAGTCCAAGGGACTCTCGAGTCTTCTCCAACATCACAGTTCAAAAGCATCAGTTCTTCAGTGCTCAGCTTTCTTTCTAGTCCAACTCTCACATCCGTACATGACTACTTGGAAAACCATAGCCCAGCGCTCAGCAGTTCCCCATGTCCAAGTGTTGGATGAACAGCTTGCAGAGTACCCCAGGTGCTATGTCCCCGTGTTCCCTTAAATAATGTCAGCTCCTGGGCAGCGGGAAAGACTTAGGCTCCGGTGTCTCGCCAAGATATTTATGCGATATCTCCTTCCCCTACTGCGTCATGGACAAGTCAGTAGGATATGGTGGCAACAAAGCCACATGTCCGCGTAGCTCTTGTACCATATAAGCTAAAAATACACTTACTGAGTAAGTGGCCTCAGTTCTGGCGCTTGTGTGTTTGTTATGTCTAACTTCCCAGCAATCGGCTCCAGTAGGAATGGGTAGGAAGCAATAAACATCATTTATTTTTTGGCTATTCTGCGGAGAAGGTGATGGCGCCCCACTCCAGTACTCTTGCCTGGAAAATCCCACGGATGGAGGAGCCTGGTGGGCTGCAGTCCATGGGGTCGCTACAAGTCGGACACGACTGAGCGACTTCACGTTCACTTTTCACTTTCATGCGTTGTAGGAGGAAATGGCAACCCACTCCAGTGTTCTTGCCTGGAGAATCCCAGGGACGGGGGAGCCTAGCGGGCTGCCATCTGTGGGGTCGCACAGGGTCAGACACAACTGAAGCGACTTAGCAGCAGCATGCTGTGCTCAGTCATGTCTGATACTTTGCAAATCCCGTGGACTGCAGCCCACTAGGTTCCTCTGGTCATGGAATTCTCCAACTGGAGTGGGTTGCCATTTCCTCCTCCAGGGGATCTTCCTGACCCAGGGATCAAATCCGAATTTCCTGCACTGGCAGGCGGCTTCTTTACCACTGACCCACCCGGGAAGCCCAAATAGGGGAGAGGGTACATTAACCAGACTGAATGTCACGAGAACATGACCGAAGACAGTCCGCATCAATATGTCACAAGACAGTCGATTTCCACTTGGACAAAAAGCGCACCCAGCGCTTTTCTTCTTTGGCTTCTGGTTTATGTACATGCGTCTGGCTCATGGAGGCAGAAGGGAAGCAGAGAGAAACAGTAACCAATTCTGACCTCCCTTGAACCGAAGGGTTGTTTCAGAGCGGAGCGAAGGCAAAATGCAACGGACTGCAAACGTTCATCTCAGAATGCGGCAGGGCCCCGACAACCCACACGTTCGCCCCTGAGTCGGTTTTCTAGAGACGTGCGCCAGAATGCTGGTATATCGCAAACACTTCCCAGGGACTCTCTGGATGCTTAGATGTGTAATCACCAGCCAGATTTTTACCACCTCCCTAAACTCCCTGTGATCTTTTCCTGTGGCTTCCCAGGTGGCACTAGTGGTAAAGAATCCACCTGCCAGTGCAGGAGACACTGCCAGGGTTCCATGCCTGGGTCAGAATGATCCCCCAGGTGAATGCACGCAACCCACTCCAGTATTCTTGCCTGCAGAATCCCACGAACAGTGGAGCCTGGCGCTACAGTCTACGGGATCATAAAGAATCACTGAGCCTGCACATATGTGTATATGTATGTATTGGAGAAGGAAATGGCAACCCACCCCAGTATTCTTGCCTGCAGAATCCCATGAAGAGCTGAGCCTGGTGCTACAGTCTACGGGATCGTAAAGAATCCGCCTGCCAATGCAGGAAACACGAGACACCTGGGTTCCCTGCCTGGGTCAGGATGATCCTCCAGATGAATGCATGCAACCCACCCCAGTATTCTTGCCTGCAGAATCCCATGAACAGTGGAGCCTGGCGCTACAGTCTACGGGATCGTAAAGAATCACTGAGCACACACATGCGTGTATATGTGTACGTATATGTATGTATTGGAGAAGGAAATGGCAACCCACTCCAGTATTCTTGCCTGGAGAATTCCATGGATAGGGGAGCCTGGCAGGCTNTCTACGGGATCGTAAAGAATCACTGAGCACACACATGCGTGTATATGTGTACGTATATGTATGTATTGGAGAAGGAAATGGCAACCCACTCCAGTATTCTTGCCTGGAGAATTCCATGGATAGGGGAGCCTGGCAGGCTACAGTCTATGGGGTCGCAAGAGTCGGACATGACTGAGTGACTGAGGACACACACGTGTATGTATAAAATGGCTACACTGAAGAGTTATTGGAATTGGGCCATATCTATTTCCATAACATTTTCTTCTTGGGTAGAAACATCTTTAGGCAAACACTTCTATGGAAATTCAGGTGGATGGGCATTTGGCCCCATCTCTGGCAGCTTCTTTTCATTGTTCTGCTTTGATAAACCATCACCAAACTTCCAGATGAGGACCCATCTTTTGAACTAATTGAATATGTTAACTTTTTTCCTCTGTAGAGCTCATGTGTCATTATATTTTTCCATTCTGTACCTTGCTTTTCATGCATTTAAAGTGCTGGAGCAGCTGTTTATTTGGAAAGTTTCCATTATGGTCATAATATTCTCCAACTAATTGCACATCAAATATTTATTTCTTGCATGTTAGATTAATGAAGTGGCTTCAACAAGAGAAAAATTGAATCAGGTTGGCAAGTGGTGCCTATAAATTCACGCAAGATTCCAAGTTCTTTTTTGGCAGGACTCCTTTGATACAGATTAACAGTTTTTAAATGGAAAAAAAAAAAAATTCCCATTATCCGGTGGAGAGTTTTTAAATAGGCAAGCTCTCTTTATTAAAATACTTTCCCTAATGTTTCCTTGTGAGATCATATTATAGCTTTCAGAAATGAAACAAACAAAAAAATCTATGCTATTGATTTTCATATAAATTATGTGGTATCTTTTTTTTTGCCTTGAATTTAATATGCCACTTTTCACTCTTTTTAAAAACTTGAAGTAGAGTTAATTTACAATGTGATGTTAATTTCAAGTGTATGACAGTGATTTATACATTTATATACATATGTAGATGTGTGCATATATATTCTTTTCATATTTTTTTTCCATTCGAGCTTATTACAAGATGTTAAATATAGCTCCCTCTATAGTAGGTCTTTCTTGTTTACCAGTTTTATGTATGGTAGTATATATATGTTGATCACTAATGTATAACAAAATGTATATTTCAGATTCTTTCCTTTATACTCTCTATTACAATATATTGACTATAGCTTCCAGTGCTACACAGTAGGTCCTTGTTATTTATCTCTTTTTATATATAGTCGCTCAGTCGTGTCCAGCTCTTTGCAACCCCGTGGACTGTAGCCCGCCAGGCTCCTCTGTCCATGGGATTTTCCAGGCAAGAATACTGGAGTATGGGTTGCCATTCCCTTCTCCAGGGGGTCTTCCTGATGCCCAGGGATCGTCTCCTGCATTGCAGGCAGACTCCTTACGGCCTGAGTAATGAGGGAAGTTCTAAATATAGTCGTGTATGTATTAATCGCAATCTCCTAATTCTCTCCCAAGTCACTCTAGTTCTGATACTCTAAATGCTTTCAGTGGATGAACTTCTCCCAGCGTATTTATTTTTACCTGGCTCACACACAAAGGCCTCTGCATACTGCAAGGGTATAATCTGATGAGCGCAGTTCAGTTCAGTTCAGTTCAGTCGCTCAGTCGTGTCCGACTCTTTGCGACCCCATGAATCGCAGCACGCCAGGCCTGCCTATCCATCACCAGCTCCCAGAGTTCACTCAGACACATGCAGACACCTGTGATATTATACAGCAATCAAGGTAACAGTCATGTCGACCTCCTCCTATGTCTTTGTGTCCATCTGCTGTCTGCTTTTGTGGTGGCAGCACTTGACGTGAAATCTCCTCTCAATGACTTTTGAGCGCACGATTCCGTACTGTTAAGTGCAGGTGCTGTATTTTACAGAAGATTTGTAGATCTTACTCTTCCTGCATAACTGAAACCTTATTTTCCCATTTCCCCGTGGCCACCACTACTGTATTCTCTGCTTCTATGAGTAGTACTACTTAAAATACTTCACGAAAGTGGAGTATTTGTCCTGTAACTTTGGCTTATTCCGATCCAACAGACATTTGTGCAAGGGACAGATACAAATAGCCAACTGGCTGACGCTGAAACTCCAATCCTTTGGCCACCTGATGTGGAGAGCTGAATCATTGGAAAAGACCCTGATGCTGGGAAAGATTGACAGCAAGAGGAGAAGGGGATGACAGAGGATGAGATGGTTGGATGGCACCACCAACTTGACGGACATGAGTTTCAGCAAGCTCTGGGAGTTGGAAAGGGACAGGGAGGCCTGGTGTGCTGCAGTCTATGGGGTCATAGAGTCGGACATGACTGAGCAACTGAACTGAATTGATATGAAAAGATGCTCGCCACCAGTAACTGTCACAGAAATGCATATCGAAACTACAGAGAGATATCATCTCACTCCTGTTAGGATGGCTACTGATCCAAAACCAAACCAAACAATGTCATGTGGATGAGGATGCTGAGAAACGCACCTCTTGAACACAGTTGGGAATGTATAATGGTGGCCACCATGGAAAACATACTATCCTCAAAAAATTTAAAAAAGGGAACTACTATAAGGACCCAGCATCCCCCTTCAGGATATAGGGAAAGGAATTGAAATCAGGATCTCGAAGACGTAGTTACACTTCCACTTTCTATGGACACTGTTTGCATGCCCACGCGAGCGCCCTTGGTTGAGTCCGACTCCTTGTGACCCCCTGGACTGTAGCCCGCCAGGCTCCTCTGTCCATGGGATGTTCCAGGCAAGAATACTGGAGTGGGGTGCCATTTCCTCCTCCAGGGGATCTTCCCCACCCAGGGATTGAATCCAGGTCTCCTGCACCAGCAGGCAGATTCTTTACCACTAGCATGACCTGGGTGGCCTCCATGTTATGTCGCTCAGCCGTGTCCGACTCTTTGCGACCCCATGGACTGCAGCACGCCAGGCCTCCCTGTCCATCACCAACTCCTGGAGCTTGCTCACACTCATGTCCATCAAGTCAGTGATGCCATCCAACCATCTCATCCTCTGGTAGAATTTTCTTCTGTGGACAAACTCTGACTATTTTTTCTGTTTTATTTGCTTTCAAATGATCTTCAGGAACACTAATTAGAAGCGGATCCTTTTCTTTCTCATTTATAATTTTAATCTCTCACCATTTACATTTATTTCTTCCGATTATTCAGTATTCTGGGAGCGTGTCCCATCTTTTTCCATGCCAGAAAACTGATTGTTTTCCTTGTGTCAGTTCCATTCTTACCTAATCTTGCTGCAAATTTAAATTTGGTCATTTAGCTTTGTGTTTTTGTTTGTTTTTAAGCAACTAAAAAGCCTCTTGATGAAAGTGAAAGAGGAGAGTGAAAAAGTTGGCTTAAAGCTCAACATTCAGAAAACGAAGATCATGGCATCTGGTCCCATCACTTCATGGGAAATAGATGGGGAAACAGTGGAAACAGTGTCAGCCTTTATTATTCTGGGCTCCAAAATCACTGCANCGACTGAGCGACTGAACTGAACTGAACTGAAGCGACGTCCATGTTAACCTTATTCTGCTCTCTTCTTATATTCCACGAACGCCTTTGTCTTTGCGGAACTGGAGGAATACAATAAGTCTAAATACTCTAAATTCCCAAAGAAAATCCCAATGGCTTAGAAACCAAACCTAGAACACTTTCCAACTGATCCTTTAGGAAGAAAATCTCTTTCAAATGGCTCTCCATTTCAAAGTTAAGTGTGTATCAGTTGCTCAGTTATGTCCAACTCTGCAACCCCATGGACTGTAGTCTGCCAGGCTCCTCTGTCCATAGGATTCTCTGAGTAAGAATCCTCGAGTGGGTTGCCATTCCCTTCTCCAGGGGATCTTCCCGGCCAGCCATTGAATCTGGGTCTCCTTGAATGAATCTGAGTCCCTTGGAATTCAAGGAGATCAAGCCAGTCAACCCTGAGGGAAATCAGTCCTGGATATTCACTGGAAGGACTGATGCTGAAGGTGAAACTCCAATCCTTTGGCCACCTGATGTGAAGAAATGCCTCATGTGACGCTGGGAAAGATTGAAGGCGGGAGAAGGGGACGACAGAGGATGAGATGGTTGGATGGCATCACAGGCTGGATGGACATGAGTTCGAGCAAGCTCCAGGAGTTGGTGATGGACAAGGAAGCCTGGCTTGCTGCAGTCCATGGGGTCACAAAGAGTCGGACGCTACTGAGTGACTGAACTGAACTGAAGCATTTAACAGGGTGCCAGGCAGTGAGAAAGGTGTGTGTTGTGTGTGCATGCTCAGTTGAGTCCAGTTCTTTTCAACCCCATGGACTGCAGCCCGCCAAGCTCCTCTGTCCATGGGATTTCTGAGGAGTGGTTCACCATCTCCTCCTCAAGTGTATCCTCCCAACCTAGAGATCGAACCTGAGTCTCCTGCATTGGCAGACAGATTTTTTACCACTGAGCCACTTGAAAATCCCCCAGAAAAGACTGAATGTGAAATAAAACCAGGTCCACAGCATTAGAAATTTCAGCTCAACGTGGTAAAGATTAAGAAACACATGTACACTTGTAAATAAACCCATAAAAACACCATATCGTGTTGTGAATCTTGACTTGGGCTATAGGAACAGATTGAGAAAAATAGATTTGTTTGGGGAGAAAAGAAACGGCCAAGGTACAGATCCATGTGAAGCCTGGCTAGTATTCCCTCTAGACAATAGATTCTCCTCTGTTCTCTCTTTCCTCCTTGGCTCCAAAGCTCCTAGAAAGGCTAGACTTCTGCTTCAATCATTAGGGACAAAAGAAGACAGTTAATCACACGTTGACTAAATAGGGTTCACATACCTTAGCCCTCACCAGACCTCATGAGGTGCTTTCAATTTGCAAACCATGAGGTTTCATGAGAATGATACACCGGACCACCTGTTGCCCAGCTGCAGCTGGAAAAGTGGTTGAATCTTGTTTTCTTTTTTTTAATATAAATTTATTTATTTTAACTGGAGGCTAATTGCTTTACAATATTGTAGTGGTTTTGCCATACATTAACATGGATCTGCCACGGGTGTACATGTGTTCCCCATCCTGAACCCCGCTCCCATCTCCCTCCCCATCCCATCCCTCTGGGTCATGCCAGGGCACCAGCCCTGAGCATCCTGTCTCATGCATCGAACCTGGACTGGAATCTTGTTTTCTTAAGAAAATGAGAACACTGTTGCTCTTCACGCCTAAGGTGGCCTACGGGGCTATGGATGCTAACGAAGCCACCAGGATGTCACCTGGTTACAAGATGACCAAGAGAAAAATGACATGGTGATGACAGGCTAGAACCCAGACTTGAAAACTGGCAGCTTCTTTCCATGTCCCCCTGCCACTGGGTGTTTGACCCCTGCCACTGGGTGTTTGAAAGGCTCAGATCCACAACCTAGGCCACTCACAGTTTGGGTAAGATTTTGAACCAAAATATCAGGTTGGTGCAAAAGTAATCACCATTTTGCACTGTTGACCTATGCCGTCTGATACTGGAATACCTTCTTAAATAAATGTGGTTATAGTATATTGTCATTTGAATGCACATTTCTTGCTTTATGGGTTTTTTTTTTTTTTTGCTAATATTAGCTGTTTATTTTATATTTATTTTATTTTTAAATATTTATTTTAGACTATAGAAATGATGGTAGACAAAAAGCAAAGTTGAGCGATTCTTAAAAAGCAGTTATTAACCTGTCTATCTATGTATCTGCCTGTCATTAACTTATTTTTTGCTGTGCTGGGTCTTCGCTGCTGCTCACAGTTTTTCTAGTTGCAGCCAGTGAAGGCTAGTCTGTAGTCACAGTCACGGCCTTCTCATGGTGCTGGCTCCTCTTGTTGCAGAGCGTGGGTTCTAGGCAGGCAGGCTTCAGTGGTTGTGGCTTGTGGGCTCAGCTGCCCCATGGCAGGTGGAACCTTCCGGAACCAGGAATGGAACCCGTGTTCCTCTGCATGGGCAAATGGACTCTTAACCAATGGGCCACCCGGGAAGTCCCTGAGTGCATTTTGAATTCAAGTCCAAAATGGGTCATAAAGCAGCAGGGACAACTTGCAACATCAATAACACATTTGGCCCAGGGACTGCTAACGGATGTACAATTCAGCGGTGGTTCGAGAGGTTTTGCAAAAGAGATGAGAGTCTCAAGTGTTTCATGAGTAGACAGCTGGGCTCTGTAAGGCACTTTGCTGGAGTTCACGGGCTTACACAGAGGTGAAACACAGTGAAGACACTTGGCTTTGGAGACACAGCTCAGCCAAGCGAGGATCCACCATCATTTATAATACTTTCTCAGATGTCAGCCTCAGGGTGTGTTTGCTTTTAGTTTCTTCCTCCAGAGGCACAAGTCCCTTGCTGGAAGATTTTCTGTTGAAAGAAAGCTTCTGGGATGAAAGCCTGGTAACGGTGTTGAGTGTTAGTCAGCCAACTGTGTCTGGCTCTGTGTGACCTCATGGACCGTCGCCCACCCAGTTTCCTCTGTCCACTGAGTTCTCCAGGCAAGAACACTGGAGTGGGTTGCCATTCCCTTCTCCGGGCGATGGAAGATGGGGATCTCCCATCAAGGATGGACCCTGGGTCTCCTGTACTGCAGGCAGATTCCTTAATGTCTGAACCACCAGGGAAGTCCAACTGTGTGAAAGTGAAGTCAGTTCCGTCCGACTCTTTGTGACCCCATGGACTGTAGCCCACCAGGCTCCTCCATCCGTGGGATTGTCCAGGAAAGAGTGCTGGANCTGGGTCTCCTGTACTGCAGGCAGATTCCTTAATGTCTGAACCACCAGGGAAGTCCAACTGTGTGAAAGTGAAGTCAGTTCCGTCCGACTCTTTGTGACCCCATGGACTGTAGCCCACCAGGCTCCTCCATCCGTGGGATTGTCCAGGAAAGAGTGCTGGAGTGGATTGCCATTTCCTTCTCCACCAGGGAAGTCCAACTGTGTACGAGTGGACAATTCATGAATTTGAAATTTTGATGCTGGTGGTAAGAGACGTGAAGTCAAAATAAAATATATCTTCTCTTGGTTTAAAACAGTTATATTTTGAGACTTTCCCGGGGGAGTGTTTAATACTCTGCCTTTCAGTGCAGGGGGCACGGGTTGGATCCTTGGTTGGAGAACTAAGGAACCATATTCAGTGGCTGTTGCTGGGCAGTAGCTCAGTCGTGTCCAACCCTTTGCAACCCCATGGACTGTAGCGCACCATGTTCCTCTGTCCATGGGATTCTCCAGGCAAGAGTACTGGAGTGGGCTGAAACCCTGGGATAGTATATTTCTACGTACTTTATTGTTATCATTGAGTATTATTCAGTTAAATGTTTACCATAGGCTATAACGCTCAGTTCAGGAGAAATTGTACAAGGTCAAATGAAAGAAGCGTCTCTGCAGAGAACAAGCTTTGACCTCAACGTCACCCTATTCATAGGGCAGACACGTCTTCCTGCATGGAGACATCACAGGCTCAAGATTAGAAAGAGAACCATTCCTGTCACTTAAAGCAGAGGTCAAGTGAAGAAATTGCTCCCAGACACAGCAGAATGGAAGATACGGCAGAGTAGCTCTATCCACGAAGACCTTCTAAATCCAAGCTAAAGCGGACGGCTTTCCTGCGTCCCTCCCTGTGTGACCCCTGCCCATGTAATCAGGGCAAGCTGTAAGCTACACACACTGCTGGAAAACAAAACTGACAGGATTCCTTCTCAATGAGGAAAGAGCCTGTCATTGTGGGAAATCCTGCTTTAAATCTGGCTGTGCAGATAGTTACTTCTAAAGGGGAAGTGGTTTGGAAGACTGGATGTCATTCATTTCTTTCCTACAATGCCTTTTGTTTGATTATCGAAATAGTCCTGAATGAAGGGCACACATCAGTACATAGACGGATATCTGGACATGTACCCAAGGCTATAGTTAACATAGAGAACCAGCAAGGACCTGCTGGACAGCACAGGGAACCCTGCTCACTACTCTGTAATAACCTTATGGTTCCCAGGGGGGAAGGATGGGGGAAGGGATAGTCAGGGAGTCTGGGATGGACATGGACACACGGCTGTATTGAACATCGAGAACTAGCAAAGACCTGCTGGACAGCACAGGGAACTCTGCTCAATCCTCTGTAATAACCTTATGGTTCCCGGGGGGAAGGATGGGGGAAGGGATAGTCAGGGAGTGTGGGATGGACATGGACACACTGCTGTGTTTAACATGGAGAACCAGCAAGGACCTGCTGGACAGCACAGGGCACTCTGCTCAATGTCACGTGGCAGCTTGGATGGGAGGGAAGTTTCGGGGTGTGTGTGGATACATGTATATGTATGGCTGAGTCCCTTCACTGTTCAACTGAAAGTACATACCATTGCTGACTGGCCATACTGCAATACAAAATAAAAAGTTAAAAAAAGAAAATTTACATGTATCCTAATGTTCAGAGCATTGCTGTTTTCATTCATACTCAGTTGTGTCCCAGTCTTTGAGACCCCATGGACTGCAGTACACCAGGTTTCTTTGTCCATCACCAACTCCCAGAGCTTGCTAAAACTCATGTCTTTTGAGTCAGTGATGCCATCCAACCGTCTCATCCTCTGTCGTCCCCTTCTCCTCCCGCCCTCAGTCTTTCCCAGCATCAGGGTGTTTTCCAGTGAGTCGGCTCTTCTCATCAGGTGGCCAAAGTATTGGAGCTTCAGCTTCAGCATGAGTTCCTCCAGTGAAGATTCAGGACTGATTTCCTTTAAGAGTGCCTGGTTTGATCTCCTTACCATACAAGGGACTCTCAAGGGTCTCCTCCAGTACCACTGATAGAAAGCAGTCTTAGTGAACTAAAACTCTGACCATGATGGCACCATAACCTCAAACTTCCCACCTCCAGAAGTGTGAGGAACAAGTGTTTGTTGCTTAAATCTCTGGTATTTTCTTTAGACTAAGAATCGATAAGAGAAGTCACCTCTGGACCAAAGAGGCCTGTAATCTGAGTGGGCCAGTGTAGGCTGGACCTGGGGACCCACAACCAGTATAAGCAGCTGTGTGCTGTGTGCTCCATCAAGTCCAACTCTCTGCGACCCCATGGACTGTAACTCACCACGCTCCTCTGTCCAAGGGAGTCTCTAGGCAAGAATACTAGAATGTGTCGGCATGCCCTCCTCCAGGGGATCTTCCCAACACAGGAATCAAACCCACGTCTCCTGCATTGATACAAGGATTCTTTACCCCTGAGCCACCTGGGAAGCCCCATTTGTGCACTTGATAAGGCAAATTTAGCTGAAACGTCTTGGACACCGGGTATTTTTGTTGAACACATTCCTGGAATCAGATTTGTAAACTGGAATTCTCCCTTGAGCTTTTAACCTTCACATGCCAGAATCTAATATTTTCAACTTGAGGACAATTCATGATAAGGATAACATTTCTTACTACTGTATGATCACTTTAGAAGCTTTTGCAACAAGACATGCTGCTTGATAAATCAATGACTTAGATACAAAATAGGTACACAGGTAGCCAAAATAAAGCCCTGGTTCATTATGAACAAGTGATTCAACCTTACAAGAGAAATGAAAAGTTTTTAAAGGATGACCCTAAATCTTTCCACTAATTCCATCCACAGTATAGGAACCGTGTGAAAAAAAATGGAAATCTACAAATATGAAAAAAACAACTACCTTCGTGTTACCAAGACTCATCTTTTCTACATGAGACAATATCGCCTACTTGAATCTGAAGCTGTTTTTGCATTTGCTTCATCTGCGCAGGTACTATATTTAAGGCAGACGTGGGATGCAGGAAATAGCACTGACACCAGTGGATTAACTTAGAGGTTTCACTTGAAAAATAGCCTCACCTTCCTCTAAATTAAGAAATATTTACTCTCACTCTGCAGATGTCCAATGGGAAAAGAAATGGTCGGGCCCTAGGTTTGTAGACCAATGTCTCTTTTATAGTGTTATAAATTGTGCCTTGGAAATTAAACTTCTACAAGCAAGAATTCCCTTTCATTTAGGGAAAACAGACGTTGCCAATATAATGCCTTTCTTTCCCATTTGTAGGGTTTCCGCCTGCACTTACGAGACGTTAAAAATAGCCAAATGTGACTGAAAACACTCAGAGCAGAGCAATGACAAAAGAAAAAACAGTAAATCACTCAATGATTAAGAAAACGGAAGCTGTGAAAGTTGCCGGAAAGACTAAAAACCCTTGTTTTCTTTTGCAGAAGCATGCTAATGCTTTCTCGGTGTATCGATAACCACCGAGTGACTCCAAATAAAATCTGCAGAAAAGCCTAAGTTTTAAGCAGACTTTTGCTTTGAGTGTTCTATGTCACCAGATGGATGAAAACAGGCTTCACAAATCTAACAGTTTCATTAAACCGCAGATGTTTAATTAAAGAGCAGTGCGTTTAGAAAAGTCAAGCCACACACAAATACAGCATCGCCGTATCTAAGTATCTGGGGATGCAAACGCGAACCAAATCCAGTTTCTCACCTCACTGAGGGTGGCTGAGGGTGCAGGGAACAGTCCTGAAGAACAGTGGGAGGCAGGGCTGTAGAATAAACAACTCTGCCCGGAGAGGAGAGCCGTTGTTTCTGCCAGAAAGGTCGGAGGACGTGTGCAATCTCAGCTCTGCCTTCAACAACCTTATCTGCATTAAGACCTGCAAACAACCACCTCTACTAAGCAGGATACACAGCACAAGGAACTTTAAAAAAGAAAGAAAGAAAGAAAGAAAAGTGATACGGCTAAATCAGAAGTGTCATTCAGTAAGGGTGGGGTGTGAAAAGGGCGGTGGCCGAGGTGAGGAGGTTGGGCTGGAAACCTAGCTTCCAAAGAAGAGATTGTCCAAACAGCAAGAAAACGCACTGAGGGGCTTCCCTGGGGGGCCAGTGGCTAGGACTCTGCTCTGCCAATGCTGGGGGCCTGGGTTCAATCCCCGGGCAAGGAAGTAGGTCCCATAGGCTGCAACTAACAGTAGACACGCCGCGACTAGGACCTGGAAGAGGCAAGAAACACATTTTTCTTTTTTAGGAAAGGAGAGACGTAATGTAGCTTCCTGGGGTTGATCCTTGGGTTGGGAAGATCCCCTGGAGAAGGGAAAGGCAACCCACTCCAGTACTCTTGCCTGGAGAATCCCATGGACAGAGGAGCCTGGTGGACTACAGTCCGTGGGGTCACGAAGAGTGAGAAACTAAGCACAGCACAAAACGTTAACAAAAAAAAAGAGAGAGAGAGAGAGAGAGAGAGAAAATGGTCTGAAATAACACTAAAAATTGAGTCGATGTGTATACTGAATGCTTTCAGTTGAATATGTGAAACAGGCCTAACGATTTCTGTCATCTTTATTTGTTGGTTTATCTGGATGGAAGCATCATGATGGGAAGAGGACAGAAAAGCATAGAAGGCGCTTCTATTGAGGGGAGAGCAATGCACCCCAGATGCAGTAAGCTCAGCTGTAGACTCCCAGATCTGCAACCGCAACAGCACAGCCCTCGGGTACCATCATCCCAGACCCAGAGAAGGGAACGGGGCTGGGGAACAGACGAATGAATGAAAACACAGTAAAGGCAATCACCTCCTTAGTCTGCTAGGAGCTCGTCCGTGCCCTCCTTTCTCCTAGGCCGTCTCTCTCCAAATCCGGTCCCTGCCTGCCTCCTCCATCACTGAGCGGGACCGGCAGGACAAGGATGCTGGGCAAGGCCCCTGAAGCCATCAGACTTGGCCGTGATGGCGGGACATCTCGAGAGTATGCCACCGTGAGAGTCTGTGAACTTTAAATGAATGCTGGGTACAGGGGACGTGCAGTTACATGTCGCCGCAAATAGGGTGAGTGGAATGAACGTCGTGACCCCATGAACTGTAGCCCCGCCAGGCTCCCCTGTGTCCACGGGGACTCTCCAGGCAAGAATACTGGAGTGGATTGCCATGCCCTTCTCCAGGGGATCTTCCAAACCCCAGGGATTGAACCCAGGTCTCCCGAACTGCAGGCGGATTCTTTACCATCTGAGCCACCAGTGGTCGCTGCAAATGTGATCTGGTAGAAAGCAGAACTCAAAACATCCTTTTAAAAATTTCTTTCAAAACCCCGAGCACCAAGTGCTTTCTCCCCATACAGGATATACTAAATATCCTTGCTGTGGTTTACATAGCAAGCAGAATTGTGAGCACGGTACACAGTGTGAGAGTTCCAGACGCCTTTCTGTAACCAGACATTTTCAGCTCACTGTTATCTAAAGAATAAAAAATGTAAAAAAAACACACAACTTTGGTGTCTTTATTGCTTAAAATTTCCTAATATACTTGGGCATTGTGTAGATGGAAAAGAAAATGCTTCCAGGATGAAAATGAAAAATTAATGACTTTTAAAATTGAAGCATAAAAGCAAGGAGGGAAAAAAAAGATTGTGTTCTTTTCTCCCTCAGCCAACTATATTTATAGTCCAAAGCTTTTCCTCTGCAAGTAGATGGGGTTTTAAAATGAATCTTACCCTGTAGTTTTTTGGAATGTGCCTGTGACTTTCATCATATGAGGAAAGCGGATGGAAGTGAAATAGCAGGGAATGAGACGGATTCCCTGAGACGGATTCCCAACTGGGATCATATTGGTTAATTATTGAAGACTGGAAAGGAATCTACATTTCCCGGAGAGAGAAGGCATCGCAGCCTAGCAACAAAGGCGAGTTGAATAAATAGGTTTCGGGAAAACTTACTGACTGCTTGCTGCGGTTTACAAATTAAAGAGACATTGAATGCATTTTAATGAAGGTAACTACAAACACACACAGAGAAAGGAAAATTCTTTGGAGCTGCATGCACGCGCGTGCACACACACACACGCACACACACAGCCAGAGGTGTGCTATTTCACAGCAGGACAAACCCTAGCTTGGAATGGCTTGAACAATGACCATGAGTAGCACTCCGATGATTCTTGACGGATGCCTTTCATATCAAGTGTTTGTTTGGGGTTTCAAACTCAGGACTCTGTGTTTAACGGGATGAATGTTTCGACATACTGGCACAGGACAGACCCAATATCCTTCTCACAAAAATGGAATTCCCTGCCCAGCTTTCCGACTCTCTCTCCTCTGAAGGCAAATCTCTACCACCCTGCTTCCCATGGCCCTGACCAGCTAGGACTGGCAGAAAGGAAAAATACAAAATGCAGGAGCAGAAATCTATTCCCAGAATTTTTTGTTGTTGTTTAAGTTTTCCCTTGGAAGGAAAGTTATGACCAACCTAGATAGCATATTGAAAAGCAGAGACATTACTTTGCCAACAAAGGTCCATCTAGTCAAGGCTATGGTTTTCCAGTGGTCATGTATGGATGTGAGAATTGGACTGTGAAGAGGCTGAGCGCTGAACAATTGATGCTTTGAACTGTGGTGTTGGAGAAGACTCTTGAGAGTCCCTTGGACTGCAAGGAGATCCAACCAGCCCATTCTAAAGGAGATCAGCTTTGGGATTTCTTTGGAGGGAATGATACTAAAGCTGAAACTCCAGTACTTTGGCCACCTCATGCAAAGAGTTGACTCACTGGAAAAGACTCTGATGCGGGGAGGGATTGGGGGCAGGAGGAGAAGGGGACGACAGAAGATGAGATGGCTGGATGGCATCACGGACTCGATGGACGTGAGTCTGAGTGAACTCCGAGAGATGGTGATGGACAGGGAGGCCTGGCGTGCTGCGATTCATGGGGTTGCAAAGAGTCGGACACGACTGAGCGACTGAACTGAAGTTTCTGTGCCTTAAAAAAAAATGTGTTTATTTATCTTAATTGGAGGATAATGACTTTACCACATTGTGATGGCTTTTGGCAGGCATCAATATGAATTGGCCAGAGGTATACGCAAGTCACCTTCATCTTGAACCCCCTCCCCACCCCAGCCCTCCAGGTTGTCCCAGAGCACCGGCTCTGGTGCCCTGCTTCATACCCCAAACATACCCCAAACTCCCCTGGTCATCTATTTTACACAAGGCACCCTACATGTGTCAGTGCCATTCTCTCAAATCATCCCAGCCTCGCCTTCTCCCACTGGGTCCAAAAGTCCGTTCTTTAGGTCCGTGTCTCCTCTGCTGCCCTGTATGTAGGACGGTTTATATTTACCACCGACACCAAGCATCAAAACCTCAGGTCTTCCTAAAACCCACCTGTGGTGGTACGTTTTCACTTACGGCTGCTTCCAAGCGCTGAGCACACTCTTGACCCATTTCTCCATCACTGTGACTCTCCACCCAAGTCTCACCTGCCCCCAGAATCAGCACGAGACTCATCAGCATGATTGCAAAGTGACCAGATAACCCAATGTGGTCTGAGGTCCTCAGCCTTGACTTCACACTTAGAACAACTTGGGCAGCTTGCCAGAAATTCCCGTGGGTCTGCACACCAATGAAATCAGAATCTGGTGATAAGGTTTTTACAAGTTTCCTGTTGATTTCCTGGGTAGCCAACAACGCTAGCCTACGAGATGGCCAGCGGCTCATTCTATTAGCCATTGGGGTGTGCTGTGTGCTCAGTCCTGTTCGACTCTTGGCGACCCCATGGACTGTAGCCCACCAGGCTCCTCGGTCCATGGGATTCTCCAGGCGAGAATACTGGCGTGGGTTGCCATGCCCTCCTCCAGGGGATCTTCCCGACCCAGGGATCAAACCCAGGTCTCCGGCATGGAAGGCAGATTCTTTTATCATCTGAGCCACCAGCGAAGCCAGATCCTATATGCTGTGGGCCACAATTACTGAGCCCAGGTTCTAGAGCTCATGTTTCACAAGAGAAGCCCCCGGAAAGAGAAGGCCACACACCACAGCTAGAAAGTAGTCCCCACTCACTGCAACTAGAGAGAGCCTGTGTACAGGAATGAACACCCAGCTCAGCCAAAAATAAATACCTAAACCAAAACATTTTAAAAGCATATCCAAATAAATATAGAACCATAAAACGTTTCAGGATGCATTTAACCCAGGACTCCTCATCACTAAACACTGTTTTGTTTTGTTTTTTAAATCAGAACAATGAAAGTAGCATCCTGATAAAATGAGGCTGTGATCCATCTATTGGGAAAAGGGTGTTTTCCCACCACTGGATCTCTGTCTATTCCCGAGGCTTTTTCCCAGACACTGCTCACACGCTTCATGCAAACTCTTGCATCCCTCAATGCACAAGACCAGCCAAAGACACAAAGATGGGGTTTTCTTCCTCCAGGAAAAGCCATTCCCCAAGTCTCCAGCTGAGATTCACTTGACTTGATTTCCGCTGTGAAGTTTTGATATGGGACATCACAGTTGGAAGGACCATAAGAGATGACCTAAGATAAAAGTCTTCAAATTCCTACCGGGTTGCCTTGGAAATCGAGTGTCACTTGACCACAGTCTCCACGGTGGCTGCTGAGGGAATAACACCGCAGACACATCGGACAAGGGGAGGATTCATGTTGCCGGCAGGGCTGATCAAGACCCCACGAGACTTCCTCATGCTACTTAAGAAAATGAACGTGAACGTGCAAGTCACTCAGTCGTGTCTGACTCTTTGCGACCCCATGGACTATGCAGTCCATGGAATTCTCCAGGCCAGAATACTGGCGTGGGTAGCCTTTCCCTTCTCCAGGGGATCTTCCCCACCCAGAGATTGAACTCAGGTTTCCCTTACGGACTTTAAAACTTCTTTCTGGACCTGTCTCTGTAATATTTTTGGACCCCCGGGGCCTGAGGGTAACTGAAACCACAGAATAGGGGAGACACTCCTGCACAGAGAGGAAACGCACACAGACCTTTAGATCTCCCTACACGGAAGCTGCAACCAACCTGCAGCATCGTCTCAGCAGGTCTGAGATTGTGACTGAGGAGGCGGAAAGAGAGAGACGCGATGCATTTGTTCACACAGAGGCCTGAGCGAGGTCCCCTGTCCGTTTGCTTTGAGAAGACCCAGGGGCACAGGAACTGAGACTTGTCCTTGGCCCACACAGAACTGGAGGAGGAGATGGCAACCCACTCTAGGATTCTTGCCTGCAGAATCCCATGGACAGAGGAGCCTGGAGGGCTGCAGTCTACGGGGTCGCAAAGAGTTGGACACAACAGAGCGACTGACCGGGCATGCATACACAAGACAATGGGGAAGCAAGAACGGAATGCCTATTGTTTTTTTCAGGACAGTTTTAAAGAGCAAGTTTGCAACAAAATTAAGAAGAAAGGAAAGAGATTCCCACACATCCCCCACCTGTATGCATGCCCTTTCTCCCCCATTATCCACATCACTCCCAGAATGGTGCTTTTCTTTTTAAACCAAGGGTGAACCCACACTGACTCATGATAATAACCTTAAGTCCACATACGACGTTAGGATTCACTCTTGATGTCAGACGCTTTGTGGATTTGGCTATGTGTGTAATGATACCTGGGCTCCCGGGCGGCCCGGTAGTCAAGAATCTGCCTGCCAATCAAGGGTTTGATTCGTGGTTTGGGAAGATCCCCTGGAGGAGGAAATGGCGACCCACTCCCGTGTTCTTCCCTGGGAAGTCTCACGGACAGAGGAGCCTAATAGGCTACAGTCTGTGGGGTCGCAAAGAGTCAGTCACTCCTGAGCGAGCAAACAACAGCAAACAGCAAATAATCATTGTAGCGTCATACAGAGGAGTTCCGCTGCCCTGCAGGGTTCTGTGTTCTCTAGTCAGACCCGTCTCCAGGTCCTGGCAACCACTGTATATTTCCATTGTCTCCATCGTTTTGCCTTTTCAGAACGGCATCGCGTTGGAATCCTGCACCGAGTAGCCTTTTCTTTGGTCAGGGAAATTGCTTGGCAATTTTTAAGGAGGAAAATGACGTGGTCACAGCAAGAACAGAGTTTGCTGACGCTAACAATTTTGTCTTAAAATATTTCCTTGGGGAAATGTGCGTCGTACCCTATGCCTTCAAAACTTTGCCTCACCCTGCAATGAGAGGCCTGCACACCGTCACTAGAGAGTAACCTCTGACTGCTACAACTAGAGAAAGCCCACACCCAGCAATGTAGACCCAGCACAGACACATATAAATAAATAAATAAATATTTTTTAAAAGTTTACCTCAGCTCCTCAGAATTTCCATGTATCCTACTGGAAGTTTCCCATGTATCAGAAGGTGGTAGTGTAGGTGGAGGAAAATTGGGTGTTCACCCAGGTTCCACGGCTGATGAAAAGGCACTTCTGCAAATGCCAGATTAAGCTGCACTCATGAATTAAGGTTATTGCCCTCACACAATCATATCTCATTACTGCTGACCCGACTAAGTGAGACTTCGTAAAGACGTGGACGCCACTGGGCAACACGTTATCTTTGCAAACCAAAGCTCTCCTTCATAAACTGTGCAAAGCCCTGAAGTAATAAACATGTATACACCTTCAAATGGTCATATAATTTAGATGACTCTTTCTACTCACATGAAATAGTAAGGCCTATGGATTTCCTATTACAACGGAGAGTTTATACTCCTGACAGTTTCAAGACAGAACCTACGTTTTGTTCACTGCATCTTACTTTAACTTTCAAGCAATCCTTTCTGCATATGACTGTAATGGGTGAAAATTTTCAGTATACCTCATTCTTAAGGGTAGAGATGGTTCTTTTCACTTTTTTCCCCCCTCTTAAAATGAAAAAGGCCTAATTTTAAAGGCTCGTGAATCTATATAAAATCAGAACCTTTACCTGTACTGTCCGTTGCTATGACTACAAACTCATGTGATCTCTAGATCTGACATTAATTCAGGTGTCTCTGCAGAGCAGTATCATTGCAAAGGCATCAGAGAAAATTTAAGCCATGCAAGAAGCCAATAATAATAATTTACAGAACAGATTTTAAAATAAAAAGCACATTTTAGGAAAGAATGAAGTTTACTTTATTTCGTAATATATTTTCTACGTTTGTTATTAACTATTCACCTATCTTTTTATATATGATCCTTTCTCCCCTCAGGATCTATTTTTCCACTTAATACTTAAAATGCACACACTAGCTAGAACAGAAAAAAAAAAAAAAGGGTAAAGATTTTCTTAGGGAATATTGCATAAAAATAATGTGAGATGTTTGTAGAGATTAAAAGTTTATTGCTTTTGCTTTCAAATTATAAATTGCCAGAGCTATGTTTGCATAAAGAGTTTTTTTCTGGCACTGAACCACTATTAAATTGTATTCAGTNAAATGCACACACTAGCTAGAACAAAAAAAAAAAAAAAAGGGTAAAGATTTTCTTAGGGAATATTGCATAAAAATAATGTGAGATGTTTGTAGAGATTAAAAGTTTATTGCTTTTGCTTTCAAATTATAAATTGCCAGAGCTATGTTTGCATAAAGAGTTTTTTTCTGGCACTGAACCACTATTAAATTGTATTCAGTGACCTTTGATAAAATGATAGAGCCATATTGCTTTTGTAGACGTTAACTTTTTAATTTAACAGACTGGTTTGTAATCTGAAAGCACAAATGAAATTGTGACTAGAACAAAGTTTGGGTATCACTATTGTAAACAAGGCAACTTTATCAGCATTCGTGCCTGGCTACATGCTTATAAGGCAGGTAGTAGATTGATAGGTACATAGAACATGTTGTGATAGTAACTGCATAACTAATTAATTTCACTGGACACGATTAATCAGAATTCATTACAGCCAAAGTATGTGTTCATCTTCTAGGAGCCCAGGAAATCAGGCTCCTTAATTAACACATTAAAGTGGCTGGTAAACAGTGAGTCTTCGTGGGGACGTTCTAGTGGACGCGTGTGTCGAAATAATGAAAAGAACAGGATTGCCGGTGAAGCGTTAGATAAGAAAGCAAACAGACCCGGAGAGGAAAACGAAATACGTGATGATGAACAGGAAGCATACTCAACAAAGAGCAACTGGAAATAAAAGGTGAAATACTGTGAACTCATCCAGACTGGAGCCCTGGATGTGAGTAAACAAGCCTTCGACAACTTGAAAGAAAGCTGACGCTGGAAACAGGAATTCTACCGGTAAGCGCTCAGCAATGTGGTGTACCTCTTCGCAATGGGCCCGTCAAGATTTTCCAGAGAAACGAAATCAGGAAGATAGACAGATGATACATAATCGATGTATCATATGGATAGATATGGATAAGAGACTAGACGGATAGATAGGTGGATGATGGATGGGTGGATGATAGATTACAAAGGTAGGGAGGTAGGTAGATAGATCAATATAGGTAAAAGAACAGATAGCTTCACAGATGATGGATTGCTGAGTAGGTAGGTGATGGATGGACGGATGGATGGATGATAAACAGACAGAGAGAAAGATGACAAAGGTCCAAAGATGACAGACAGGCTGGCAGAGAGAGACATACCATACAAGTCTAGAGGTCTACCTATCTACCTACCCAACTATCCATAGACTGAGATTTACTCTTGAGACACTGGATGACTGAGGTTCTGGCAAGCATGATGTCAGTCAGGCTGGCTGGAAACTCAGGGTTTCTACGTTACAGACGTGAGACTGAATGCCTTTTACTCTGGGAAAGCTCAGTGTTTCCTTTCATGGTCTTCAAGGGATGGGACAAGGTCCACACTCATTGCAGAGGGAAGTCTTCTTGAAGTCAACCGATGGTCCGTGCCCCTCCCATCTACAGGACACCTTCACGGCAACAGCACCTTCACTTGTGTTTGGCCAAACATCTGGGCAGTGCAGCCTGGCCAACTTGATACACACGACATCGTCACCTTGACCCGACCCCCTCCTCTCTCAGCTGCAGACTTGCCTCTGGTATCGAAGAGAGCAGGTTTCTCCGGGTTGAGCCTTTTCGGGGACCAGAGACTGGATACGTCTGTCTTCGCTCGAGTTGGTCCTCAAGCCGCTTCATCACTGGACTCGTGAGAGTGCAAAGGATGACTAGAAGGAAGTGTTTAGGACTCTCTGGTGGTCCAGTGGTGAAGACTCCACACCCCTACAATGTGGGGCAAGGCTTCCATCCCTGGTCGGGGAACTATCCACATTGCATGTGCCAGGGCCCCAAACACAGAAGGTTGCGTTTACAGCGAAGTGTGTCAGTGGAGGCAATTGCAGTGACGAAAGACTGCAGACACCATTACTGCACTCATGGACGTCATGCTCACAAGACTGGACTGTACCATCAAACCCCTCTCCACGTTTTCACCTAGTTCCCGACCTTCTGATGTGTGAGTTTCAGAGGTGGGGGTGGGCCAGCTTATAGGCTTCTGTAACCATGCTGCTTGAGGACTAAAATCAGCCTGGCCCCTTATGACCTCGGTGACCTGCAAAAACCCAGCCGCACTCCCTAGACCTAGTGTGTTCAGCTTGCTGTACCAAACATCTACCCAGGATATGCCTGGATTGCTATGGTGATGAGATGGGGTGGCGTACATTAGGGCACAATGTATCTGCTCAATTCCCTTAGTCACCCCTGACCCAGCTCACACGGGACTGAAGTGGCTCTACGGTTGTGGAAGGTGGCGTGTCTACAGAAGACGGGGTGCGGTGTTTGTGACTCTCCAGGAAGCCCGCTCTATTGCCATACCAGGCTGGCTCGTAGCAATAGGGAAGGCGGATGTTCAAGTCTTTCCTATAAAAACAGTCACTCCTGTGATCACATTGTTTTTGTGCCATTAATGCACTCTGTGTGATCTCATTAGTGGCGGCCCAGTCGTGTCCGACTCTTTTGCAGTCACACGGACTGTCAGCTGCCAGGTTCCTCTGTCCATGGGATTTTCTAGGCAAGAATACTAGAGTGGGTCGCTATTTCCTACTCCAGGAGATCTTCCCAACCCAGGGAGTCTTCCACTGTGTTCCACTGGCAGATGGATTCTTTACAGCTGAGCCACCGAGGAAGCCTGACCCCAGCTAGTTCTTGCTAGCTCTTCACAGCCAGATTTACCAACAGACTTGTCCGTGACTTTCTCTCCCTATCGTCTATGACTTCTTAACCCACCGCAGCTTAGCTTTTGCCTCAAGGATGCTTCTGAAGTGAACCACAAATCCTATATACGTTTCCGTTATTTCTCCTACATCTCAACAAGCTCAAGTCTATTTCCTCAAACTTCTTGTGTCAAAATAGTCCCTCTGCAGCGTCCCAGACAAGTGTCAATGTGGTACTAATCGTGATGCAACGCATGAGTATTACATGTCGGCTAAATAAACTTGCAGACCCTACTAATATTTTACATGTCTTTTAAGAAACAGCTTCTGCAAATGCATCAAGAGACCCGACTGATAATGTATCTTCCTCCGCACTGTCGCCTTGGGGAAGGGTGTGCAGTTTTGCAGCTGACAAAGATGGACTGTAGTGGGGTTCCCGGGATTTTCATCTCTATTTAATCTACAATTTTCCTCATTTTCCGTCTGCCATCTTTGCTTCTAATCTTGGATGCAGCGCACAGTGGGACAGTCAGGTGCTGACTCCAAAAAAATATGACCCTGTCCCTATGGGTTTCTCCTTAGGACTAATCCTGAGTATTTTGATTTGAATGGGATTAAATTGGGTACATGGAAATTTTGCACAAATTGAGCAACATGGTTGATTCTAGGGGTGGAACTGGGTGGCAGAAGGGAACAGTAGAGCAGAGACTTGCTTTATGCTGCTTGCCCCTGTGTATCTTTGAATTTTGTACCCCACGCGTGCATTAGTTATGAGCTATCCTTAACTAAGTAAAAGCCAATGAGCAATGCAATACAGAAATTTACCTGCGGGGTGCCAAAACCTGTCAAGCTATTAAAAAAAAATTGTACAGGGAATGCTTTCTGGAGATCTTTCTTTACATTGCCCTCCTGTGAATTTTGTACCCCACGCGTGCATTAGTTATGAGCTATCCTTAACTAAGTAAAAGCCAATGAGCAATGCAATACAGAAATTTACCTGCGGGGTGCCAAAACCTGTCAAGCTATTAAAAAAAAATTGTACAGGGAATGCTTTCTGGAGATCTTTCTTTACATTGCCCTCCTGGCAGATTTAGTTTCCCAGGAGATGGAAACCGCTATAATGAAAGGGGCCACGTGAGGGCTTCTGACACGAGTCTGCAGAAGGAAGATGCGGCTCACGTCTGCTCCCAGAGGCAGTGCGGGAAGAGATGCTGCCAGCTGCCATCCTAATGAGATCCCCCGCACCAGCGTCCCAGATACCACTCCTCCCAGAAAGACAGTGTCTGCTTCCACACGGCTGAACTGGAGCTAGAACTGTGATGGGCTGTGACCACGAGAATGTGGGGGCCCGGAGATGTGAAGAGAGGTCTGGAGAACACGCACCAAGCATCCTTGAGCTTCCAGTCTTGTGCCCCGGGAAGGGAATTCAGACAGCATCTGACGTGGAGGAAGCCAAATGCAGACTCTGAGAGAGGAAAGTTGTCTTTCAGTCACTCAGTCGTGTCTGACTCTTGGTGACCCCACGGACTGCAGCACGCTAGGCTTCCCTGTCCTTCACCATCTCCCAGAGTTTGGTGAAACTCATGTCCATCGAGTTGGTGATGCCATCCAACCATCTCATCCTCTGTCGTCCCCTTCTCCTCCTGTCCTCAATCTTTCCCAGCATCAGGGTCTTTTCCAGTGGGTTGGCTCTTCGCATCAGGTGGCCAAAGTACTGGATTTTCAGCTTCAGCATCAGTCCTTCCAATGAATATTCAGGGCTGATTTCCTTTAGGATGGACTGGTTGGATGTCCTTGCAGGCCAAGGGAGGGAGAGGCCGGATAAAATAAACCCTGAGGAACCCTGGCCAATAGACGGCAGCGAAGCCATTGAGGAGGCCTAGGCAGAATCTTGCTACGGCTCCTCCATCTCACAGTATCGGCCTTCTATCAGACTAAAATAGGAATTTTTGTCTTCATATTTCACCCTGTCATTTGTATTTTTGAAAGACATCAAGCCTACCTACATTAAAACAAACAACAACAACAAAAAAAACTGTATGAAATGCAGCCAAAAAATTAGTGAATTATATTGGGTTGGCCGAAAAGTTTATTTCAAGTTTTTCTGTAACATCTTACAGAAAATTCCAAGCAATATATTTTTAGTGTGTTAGTCGCTCAGTGGTGTCCAAGTCTTTGCAATGCCATGGACCGTATAGCCTGCCAGGCTATTCAGGGAATATTCCTGACTGACTAAATCCGGGTCTTCTGCATTGCAGGCAGATTCTTTACCACCTGAACCAAAAGGGAACCCCATCCATATAAATACACATGTTTCTCTGTGTGTGTGTATGTTAGTCGCTCAGTCGTGTCTGACTCTTTGCGACCCCATGGACTATCCAGTCCATGGAACTGTCCAGGCCAGAATACTGGAGTGAGTAGCCTTTCCCTCACCCTCCCCTTGGCTTCCTCTTTGCTTCAGATATAGAGGCAAACACGTGTGTAATGGATCCTCGAATATGAACATCCTCCAGTAGCTGTCTGTGTTCACACACATCAACCTAGGTCCATGGGAAAGTCCACTGTTCATAAGTATGTGTACAGACAATGTCTTTGGCTGCGAAACAGGCCTTTGACAGAATATTTTAAGTAGCGTGAACGTCACTGGAATAAATGTGTGTGTCAGTCTGTCAGTCACGTCTGACTCTCTGGGACCCCGTGGACTGCAGCCCGCCAGGCTCCTCTGTCCACAAAATAAGTAAGTGGCCTTAATCGATGACTACTTCAGAAGGAAATGTTCACTTGGTCAGAAGATGTTCGGCATCATGTTTCAAGACAACTACGACGTCACCACCATATGCAACCACTAAGGAAAACAGTATTGAGGTTCCCCAAAAAACCCCTAAAAAACAGGCTATCATATGAGCCTGCAGTCTCACTCCTGGGTGAATACCCAGACAAAACTATCACTCGCAATTTTACTTGCACCCCAGCGTTCCCTGCAGCACTGTTCACAATAGCCAAGACGTGGAAGCAGCCGAAAAGCCCACTGACAGATAAGGGGATAAAGAAGTTATGGTATGCATACACAATACGATCACTCAGCCATAAAAAAGAACAAAACGATGCCATTTGCCACAACAAGGATGGACCGGGAGACGATCGCACTGAGCGAAGTAAGTCAGAATGAGACAGACAAATTCCACATGAAATCACTTCTATGTGGAATCTAAAATAAAACACAAATGAGTTTATCTGCAAAACAGACTCACAGACACAGAGAAGAGACTTGTAGTTGCCAAAGGGGACAGGTATGGGACAGATGGATTGGAAGTTTGCGATTAATGGATGTAGAACCATTATACATAGAATGGATAAAGGCAAGGATCCACTGTAGAAAATTTTAAAAAAAAAACTATATTCAACAGCCTATGATAAACCATAATGGAAAATAATATGAAAAGTAATATATATGTATATCTGAGTCCTTTGCTGGACAGCAGCAATTAACACATTATAAATCAACTATACGTCAATAAAAAATGTTTAGAAAACCACCACCAGAAATCAACCACTAAACAAGTAACCCAATAAAAAGCAAAACTAGCTTTTATAGGTAGTTAACTTACAGCTTATATTAGGTAACGCATCACAATGACATCTCAATTTATTTCCTCCCTCAAGTGCCTCATGTACAGATGTGAGAGTTGGACCATAAAGAAAGCTGAGCACCGAAGAATTGATGCTTTTGAACTGTGGTGCTGGAGAAGACTCTTGAGAGTCTCTTGGAACGGCAAGGAGATCCCACCAGTCCATCCTAAAGGAGATCAGTCCTGAATATTCATTGGAAGGACTGATGCTCAAGCCAAAACTCCAATCCTTTGGCCACCTGATGCAAAGAACTGATTCATTGGAAAAGACCCTGATGCTGGAAAAGATTGAGGGCAGGAGGAGAAGGGGACGACAGAGGATGAGATGGTTGAAAGGCATCACCGACTCAATGGACCTGAGTTTCAGCGAGCTCCAGGAGATGGTGAAGGACAGGGAAACCAGGTGTGCTGCAGTCCATGGCATCACAAAGAGTCAGACATGACTGAGCTATCGAACAGGAAAAGTGTATCCAGAGCATGACTTTAATGTCACCACCTAACATTCTGACTCCTGGTTTTAATCACTGTTCTTGCCAACGTATGACATGCTGCATCTAACATCCATTCCAGAAGGCAGCCTATTTCCCCCCACAGCCTACATTATTAATAAATACATCAAGGGAAAGATCGCTAAGCATCGACCCTTCCAGCAGCCTGACTTTTCCCTCAATCAATACGAATGCGTGTTATCGACCCTCGAGTCAGCTTCCTGCAGGGCGGACAGGTTTGGAAGCAGCTGACGGACTCCCAGCTGGAGGGTAGCAGGTGGTGTCCTGACCATCACCATCATCTGGGAGACGGGGAGCAGGGTTTGCAGTCTTAATGCTGTCCCCGATGCCACCGTCAAACCTTTCCTCTCTCAGTCTCCTCGACCACCCGAGCAAAGGAAGGGCTACGATGGGGGTGTAAGGTCCCTTCCATTTCAGGATGCAGGGCCCAGGTGCCCCCGGGAGCGTGGGCCAGGTCCCTGAGACCAGACATCCAGGCAGGTGTTTTCTACTCAGGTTTGCATGCCTTGAGAACTGCTTCCTCATCTTCATCGTGATGGCTGGCCTAGATCACAGTCAGGAGAAGGCCCATGTGGTCGTGGAGCCAGGCTTTCATTCTCCCTGCAGTCAGTTCAGTCACTCAGTTGTGTCCAACTCTTTGCAACCCCCATAGACTGCAGCACGCCAGGCCTCCCTGTCCATCACCAACTCCCGGAGTTTACTCAAACTCCTGTCCATCGAGTCTGTGATGCCGTCCAACCATCTCATCATCTGTCACCCCCTTCTCCTCCTGCCTTCAATCTTTCTCTCCTCAAGTTCACAATTAAAACCTCTCTGGATCACTTTTGAAGAGTAAGATAAGCAGGGAGGATTGAGAAACTCCCAACTCAATTCAGGCATAAGAGAACGACTCTCAAATGTTACCTGGGCGTTTCCTTTGAGCTCTGTGAGAGTCAAATCCTACTTACACCTGTTTGCTTTATTGGGCTGTGCTTTTGTGTGTGTGTGTGTTTTTCAATTGAGCTGCATGAGCTGTTTGTATATTTAGGATATCTATCCTTTGTCCAATTCTTTGTTTGCAATTATTCTTCCCATCCTGAGGGCTGTCTTTTCATCTTGTTTACGGTTGCCTTTGCTGTGCAAAAAGCTTTTAGGTTTAATTAGGTCCCCTTTGTTCCTGGGCAGGAATAGAAACTCAGCCGTAGAGAAAGGGCCTGTGGACTCAGGGTGGGAGGGGTAGGGGGCAGGGACTGAGACAGCACACTGACACATATACAGTCCCATGTGTAAACTGGATGGTTAGTGGGAAGATGCTATGTACAGGGAGCTTAGCTCGGGGCTCTGTGGTGACCGAGAGTGGGTTCGGGGGTGGGAGGGGGGCTCAAGACGGAGGGGACGTGTGTATACTTAGAGCTGATTCACAGTGTCCTACAGCAGAAACCAACACTATTAAGCAATTACACTCCAACACAAATATAAAAGAAGTGAAAAAAAAATCCTCCTTCGAGGAAACACTGGCATTACTGTTGCAACTGACAAGACCACAAAACACACACTTTCAAAACTAATGCAAGTGAGGAGGAGACCTTATTGCTTTTTTTTTTTTTAATTGTTTTGCCCTTGTTTTCTTCAGCTGCCCCTTCTGGCATGCAGGAACTTTGTTTTCTGAGCAGGAATCAGACCTGGGCCCCCTGCCGTGGAAGCAAGCTGGCTTAACCACTGGGAATTCCCCCCACGCTCCTTTTGACGAGGTTGACGAGTGGGTCCTTCCAGAGGCTGCACTGAGGAGAAGCTTAGGAGAACCCCCAACTTCCATGGAGTCCCCCAACGTCACCCCAACAAATGCACAATCCCAGCCATTCAAAACCGGCTGCCTGCTATTCAATCACCTCTTCTAAACAGCCTCTACCTGCTCCCTTCCATCCTCGGCATGTGTGTGCTAAGTCACTTCAGTCGTGTCTGACCCTTTGTGATCCCATGGACTGTAGCCCACCAGGCTTCTCTGTCCATGGGATTCTCCAGGCCAGAATATTGGAGTGGGTTGCCGTGCCCTTCTCCAGGGGATCTTCCTGACCCAGGGATCGAACCTGCATCTTCTGCATTTCAAGGTGGATTCTTTACTGCTGAGCCACTGGGGCATCTAGACTCCTACAGAGAGAAATCTGAGAGTCTGCGGCATTCAAATCCAATGACACAGAGCTCTCCCCATAAAAGAAAAATATATTGCCATATGTAACATTGATAGCCAACGGGAATTTACTGTATGTCTCAGGAAACTCAAACAGGGGCTCTGTATCAGCCTAGAGGGGTAGGATGGGAAAGAGATGGGTGAGTGAAAGTTGCTCAGTCGTGTCCAACACTTTGTAACCCCTTAGACTATACAGTCCATGGAATTCTCCAGGCCAGAATATTGGAGTGGGTAGCCTTTCCCTTTTCAAGGGGATATTCCCAACCCAGGGATCGAACCCAGGTCTCCCGCATTGCAGGTGGGTTCTTTACTAGCTGAGCCACCAGGGAAGCCCAAGAATACTGAAGTGGGTAGCCTTTCCCTTCTCAAGGGGATCTTCCCCAACCCAGGAATCAAACCTGGGTTTCCTGCATTGCAGGCGGATTCTTTACCAGCTGAGCTATCAGGGATAGGCGGGAGGTACAAAAAAGAGGGGATACATGTATATCTATGGCTGACTCATGGTGAGGTTTCACAGACAACAAAAGTCTGTAAAGCAATTATCCTTCAATCAAAAAATAAATTAATTAAATAAAAAAGAAAAATACAAAACCTGGAATTCCTGAGTGTCATGTCACAACCAAACCACCGTGCAGTGGGGACTCAGAATGGACACTTTTAACTGGAAAGCCGGGTAACTTCTTGATGAGGGATATTTGCAAAGAACTGTTCCATACCGTATTAAGCAAATTACTCACCTTCAGTTGAGCTCGACATAAAATACCTTAGTGAAACCTGAAAAGAATAACTGGTGTGTGGTTTATAAAAGGCACCCAGCAAACCGATGGGGATGGAGTAGATGTTAGGTGAGTATTAATTTCCTTCTCTTCTGCAGAGACTCCACCAGACTAAGGAGTGGATGGGAAGGAAGAGGGTGGTTGAGGGTGAAAATGCGAAGAGACTACAATGAATAAACAACCTGTCTTTTTTCTCCAGGACATAACACTGCTACAACTGGAAAGACTCTAGGGTGTTAGAGCCTCACTTTATTGGACCCAATGTCCAAGGCCCTGCAGCACCAATGTCACCCCATCCCTAAGTTGGGTAAACATTCAGAATCTCAGGCCCACCCCATCTCCAAAACCATCTTAAGCCATATCCACAGTTCATTTTTGTGCACTGTGAAGTTTAAAAACGGCTGCCAAATAGAGAAACAGGACCTAACTCTCATGACTAATGACGTGTCCAACCTTCCCCAACCCAGAAGAGAAGGAAACTAATGTTCACAAAGCATCTATTTTATCCCACTGGTTTGCTGGTTACATGTTGTTACGGGGCTTCCTGGGTGGCTCAGACATGAAAGAATCCGCCTGCAATGCAAGAGACCTGGGTTCGATCCCTGGTCGAACCATACAGAGTTATTCCTTTCGAGGTACACCGCGGTTCTCAGGTTAAGCTCAGATTAATGCAAGTTGTTGAAATGAATGGAGTTTATCAGGGCTTCCCTGGTGGTCCAGGGATTCAGAATCCACCTGCCACACACGGCAGCTAGACAGGAGCCCACGGGTAGCAGCCAAGACCCAGCACAGCCAAAACAGAAAGAAATCCTTGAAAGAATTAACCCCTACATTGAAAAAAAAAAAATAGAGTTTATCAGAATTCGGGACGTGGAGAAAAGACTGGTGCTTGCCAGGAGGAAACAGGGAGTGGTTAAGGAAGGCCCTGATGCTCAGAAAGAAGGAAGGTGGGAGGAGAAGGGGACGACAGGGGATGAGATGGTGGGATGACATCACCAACTCGATGGGCATGAGCTTGAGTAAACTCTGGGGATGGTGATGGACAGGGAGGCCTGGCGTGCTGCGGTCCATGGGGTCGAAAAGAGTCGGACACGACTGAGTGCCTGAACAACAAGAACAACCGAAAGGGGAGTCACTGTTTACACATGAGACCCTGTCGAGGACTCGTCAGCCTGATCCCAGCACAGGAAATGGTTAAGCCAGCAGAGCTGAGTTGCCTATTTCCAAAACTCCCATTTTGGTAGCTCCTGTGACTTGCAGCGTATATCTGCTCTCTGGCTAAGGAGGATTCAAAACCACACCCAGACACACAGGCTTCAGGAACCTACAGGACCAACTCGTGATGAAAACACCAGGTTCCAAGACTCGAGCAGGATTCCCTGGTAGACACCAGCGCTCAGGTGATGACAACTCAAGGCTGGAGGAACTGAGCGTACCCCACGCTGCTCCTGGACAACCCCCCCCCAGAAACATGAGCCTGGGGTCCCCGGGACTTGGCCCCATGCATTTTCCCCTTCTGCTGATTTTGCTTTTCGTCTTTTCATTGTGAAAAAACAGTAACCACGAGTATGACGGCCCCTGAGTCCTGTGAGTTCTTCTCGTGGTCCTGTGAACCTAGCGTGGTCATGGGGACCCCAGACTCATCTCTTTTCCTTCCGTTACCTGGAAGCCTGGTTGGACAAGGTATTGTCCACCTCATTAAGCTGTGTAGTTTCCACGATGGTTCTTCACATATGGCATCAAACCATCATAGGCTGTTTCTTCTCGAAGGTCAAGTTTCTCAGATTCCTCAATATCACCGCTGTTAGCTTACTCCAACCCACCATGGAAGCAGTCTCTCTGAAACGTGTCCACCTGTGTCTAGGTCTCCCTCCCAGTGAGGGACTGAATCTTCCCACCTGCACAGACTGTAACCTGGTCATACATGTTTCATTCCAAATACTGTTCTCTAGGATGGATCTTGAGGTCCTATTTTTGAAATCACTTGACATCTTGTTATATCCACATTGCTAAGTCCTGTCCGACTCTGCAACCCCATGGACTGCAGCATGCCAGGCCTCCCTGTCCATCACCAACACCCAGAGTTTGCTCAAATTCAAGTCCATTGAGTCAGTGATGCCATCCAGCCATCTCCTCCTCTGTCGTCCCCTTATCCTCCTGCCCTCAATCTTTCCCAGCACCAGGGTCTTTCCCAGTGAGTCAGCTCTTTGCGTCAGGTGGCCAAAGGATTGGAGTTTCAGCTTCAACATTAGTCCTTCCAATGAACACCCAGGATTGATCTGCTTTAGGATGGACTGGTTGGATCAGCTTGCAGTCCAAGGGACTCTCAAGAGTCTTCCCCAACACCACAGCTCAAAAGCATCCATNTTCCAGAGGCTGCACTGAGGAGAAGCTTAGGAGAACCCCCAACTTCCATGGAGTCCCCCAACGTCACCCCGACAAATGCACAATCCCAGCCATTCAAAACCGGCTGCCTGCTATTCAATCACCTCTTCTAAACAGCTTCTACCTGCTCCCTTCCATCCTCGGCATGTGTGTGCTGAGTCACTTCAGTCATGTCTGACCCTTTGTGACCCCATGGACTGTAGCTCACCAGGCTCTTCTGTCCATGGGATTCTCCAGGCCAGAATATCGGAGTGGGTTGCCATGCCCTTCTCCAGGGGATCTTCCTGACCCAGGGATTGAACCTGCATCTTCTGCATTTCAAGGTGGATTCTTTACTGCTGAGCCACTGGGGCATCTAGACTCCTATAGAGAGAAATCTGAGAGTCTGCGGCATTCAAATCCAATGACACAGAGCTCTCCCCATAAAAGAAAAATATATTGCCATATGTAACATAGATAGCCAACGGGAATTTGCTGTATGTCTCAGGAAACTCAAACAGGGGCTCTGTATCAGCCTAGAGGGGTAGGATGGGAAAGAGATGGGTGAGTGAAAGTCGCTCAGTCGTGTCCAACACTTTGTAACACCATAGACTATACAGTCCATGGAATTCTCCAGGCCAGAATATTGGAGTGGGTAGCCTTTCCCTTTTCAAGGGGATCTTCCCAACCCAGGGATCGAACCCAGGTCTCCCGCATTGCAGGTGGGTTCTTTACTAGCTGAGCCACCAGGGAAGCCCAAGAATACTGAAATGGGTAGCCTTTCCCTTCTCAAGGGGATCTCCCCCAACCCAGGAATCAAACCTGGGTCTCCTGCATTGCAGGCGGATTCTTTACCAGCTGAGCTATCAGGGATAGGAGGGAGGTACAAAAAAGAGGGGATACGTGTATATCTATGGCTGATTCATGGTGAGGTTTCACAGACAACAAAAGTCTGTAAAGCAATTATCCTTCAATCAAAAAATAAATTAATTAAATAAAAAAGAAAAATACAAAACCTGGAATTCCTGAGTGTCATGTCACAACCAAACCGCCTTGCAGCGGGGACTCAGAATGGACACTTTTAACTGGAAAGCCAGTAACTTCTTGATGAGGAATATTTGCAAAGAACTGTTCCATACCGTATTAAGCAAATTACTCACCTTCAGTTGAGCTCGACATAAAATACCTTAGTGAAACCTGAAAAGAATAACTGGTGTGTGGTTTATAAAAGGCACCCAGCAAACTGATGGGGATGGAGTAGATGTTAGGTGAGTATTAATTTCCTTCTCTTCTGCAGAGGCTCCACCAGACTAAGGAGTGGATGGGAAGGAAGAGGGTGGTTGAGGGTGAAAATGCGAAGAGACTACAATGAATAAACAACCTGTCTTTTTTCTCCAGGACATAACACTGCTACAACTGGAAAGACTCTAGGGTGTTAGAGCCTCACTTTATTGGACCCAATGTCCAAGGCCCTGCAGCACCAATGTCACCCCATCCCTAAGTTGGGTAAACATTCAGAATCTCAGGCCCACCCCATCTCCAAAACCATCTTAAGCCATATCCACAGTTCATTTTTGTGCACTGTGAAGTTTAAAAACGGCTGCCAAATAGAGAAACAGGACCTAACTCTCATGACTAATGACGTGTCCAACCTTCCCCAACCCAGAAGAGAAGGAAACTAATGTTCACAAAGCATCTATTTTATCCCACTGGTTTGCTGGTTACATGTTGTTACGGGGCTTCCTGGGTGGCTCAGACATGAAAGAATCCGCCTGCAATGCAAGAGACCTGGGTTCGATCCCTGGTCGAACCATACAGAGTTATTCCTTTCGAGGTACACCGCGGTTCTCAGGTTAAGCTCAGATTAATGCAAGTTGTTGAAATGAATGGAGTTTATCAGGGCTTCCCTGGTGGTCCAGGGATTCAGAATCCACCTGCCACACACGGCAGCTAGACAGGAGCCCACGGGTAGCAGCCAAGACCCAGCACAGCCAAAACAGAAAGAAATCCTTGAAAGAATTAACCCCTACATTGAAAAAAAAAAAATAGAGTTTATCAGAATTCGGGACGTGGAGAAAAGACTGGTGCTTGCCAGGAGGAAACAGGGAGTGGTTAAGGAAGGCCCTGATGCTCAGAAAGAAGGAAGGTGGGAGGAGAAGGGGACGACAGGGGATGAGATGGTGGGATGACATCACCAACTCGATGGGCATGAGCTTGAGTAAACTCTGGGGATGGTGATGGACAGGGAGGCCTGGCGTGCTGCGGTCCATGGGGTCGAAAAGAGTCGGACACGACTGAGTGCCTGAACAACAAGAACAACCGAAAGGGGAGTCACTGTTTACACATGAGACCCTGTCGAGGACTCGTCAGCCTGATCCCAGCACAGGAAATGGTTAAGCCAGCAGAGCTGAGTTGCCTATTTCCAAAACTCCCATTTTGGTAGCTCCTGTGACTTGCAGCGTATATCTGCTCTCTGGCTAAGGAGGATTCAAAACCACACCCAGACACACAGGCTTCAGGAACCTACAGGACCAACTCGTGATGAAAACACCAGGTTCCAAGACTCGAGCAGGATTCCCTGGTAGACACCAGCGCTCAGGTGATGACAACTCAAGGCTGGAGGAACTGAGCGTACCCCACGCTGCTCCTGGACAACCCCCCCCCAGAAACATGAGCCTGGGGTCCCCGGGACTTGGCCCCATGCATTTTCCCCTTCTGCTGATTTTGCTTTTCGTCTTTTCATTGTGAAAAAACAGTAACCACGAGTATGACGGCCCCTGAGTCCTGTGAGTTCTTCTCGTGGTCCTGTGAACCTAGCGTGGTCATGGGGACCCCAGACTCATCTCTTTTCCTTCCGTTACCTGGAAGCCTGGTTGGACAAGGTATTGTCCACCTCATTAAGCTGTGTAGTTTCCACGATGGTTCTTCACATATGGCATCAAACCATCATAGGCTGTTTCTTCTCGAAGGTCAAGTTTCTCAGATTCCTCAATATCACCGCTGTTAGCTTACTCCAACCCACCATGGAAGCAGTCTCTCTGAAACGTGTCCACCTGTGTCTAGGTCTCCCTCCCAGTGAGGGACTGAATCTTCCCACCTGCACAGACTGTAACCTGGTCATACATGTTTCATTCCAAATACTGTTCTCTAGGATGGATCTTGAGGTCCTATTTTTGAAATCACTTGACATCTTGTTATATCCACATTGCTAAGTCCTGTCCGACTCTGCAACCCCATGGACTGCAGCATGCCAGGCCTCCCTGTCCATCACCAACACCCAGAGTTTGCTCAAATTCAAGTCCATTGAGTCAGTGATGCCATCCAGCCATCTCCTCCTCTGTCGTCCCCTTATCCTCCTGCCCTCAATCTTTCCCAGCACCAGGGTCTTTCCCAGTGAGTCAGCTCTTTGCGTCAGGTGGCCAAAGGATTGGAGTTTCAGCTTCAACATTAGTCCTTCCAATGAACACCCAGGATTGATCTGCTTTAGGATGGACTGGTTGGATCAGCTTGCAGTCCAAGGGACTCTCAAGAGTCTTCCCCAACACCACAGCTCAAAAGCATCCAT